>JAUTYZ010079491.1:0-11871 GCA_032273725.1 Panulirus interruptus | reverse complement strand
TCTTTGTATACGTATATGTATATGTATCCTTACGTTAACATAAACATATTAAATATAACTAACTCCTCCACCCTGTCTTTGCAACCCAACATTTTCAACATAAAATCTTCCTAGATGCTGGAGCTGTTGTATAGGTGCCGGGAATATTTACCTCGTGACCAGCTGTTTCATATCTACGCAGACTTTATTCGCCTGGCATGCAACTCCGCCCTCATGCTTAGGGTGGCCCTCCCTCCACCTCTGCATTAGCCACAGCGGAAAAAACAAACTTCTCTCTCATTGATTCGCCTGACGCCACTTTTCTCCAACCATCCCTTTCAGTCCGCCGTGATGTTGCTGCCTTCTCCCTGTTCTACAGATACCATTTCAGCCACTGCTTCGTGAGCTGTCTCCATAAAATCCCTGCAACAAAGTCTTGGACTCGTGGCATTCATTTGGCTGCTGCTTCCCTTAGATTTTGTGTCGAAACCAGCCACACGGAAACTGACCGTTCTGATTTCTTTTTCTAGCAGGGACGTTGTGGGGTTCTCTTTTTTTCCTTTTCGCCCAAGATGGTCGAGATCGGGGCATCCTCTGGCACCTGCCACATTAGTCACCGTAAATAAAATAGTCCTGTCGAGACAACGGGAGTCCCTTTAGTTATCTCTATTTCTACGACTTGCACCATATTTTTTGACTCATTTCCTTCTAAAAATAACTTTAGGAGTAGAAAAAAAATAGGGCTAACATTTCCTGTATCTGATAACATCCAAATAGAAATATCACTAACAAGAAATAATAAATTCTAGTCAAATTGCAAATATGGTTGCATATTTACTGACCTCCTGTGGGTCATGGCGTAGAATCAAACAAACTAACCACCACATCTAATATTTATCACTGATAGTAACACATATGTGATTCTTAATACACCTGCCATCAAGTTTACATTTTACATGTAAAATGTTAACTCATTTACAATTTGTCGCTAGACATTACATGCTTTTCTTACGTTGAAACAATATTTCACGACTTTTTTTCCAATTCTAAGTTACCATATAGCTGTCAGAACCTTAACACACAAAAGATCTTGATTCAGAAACTATGACAATATTCCAGGCATCATAGATACTGCTAACAGTGTTGACCGTGTGGGTCAGCAACACGCGCGTCACACTGGAGAGCGACCATGACAATGATGACAAGAGAATTGGCAATACTGACATCTCTCTTGGCACCAACACAGGGCGCCACGGGCGGCCACTCCCGCTACAACTGGGCCTTAAAGTAATTCAGTCAGTCTACTCAATAGCTTAATATAGGTGAGAGACAATTCTAAAAAATGCAAAGATTACTTGGCATGCATAATTAGCAACATAATCGATGAAAAATTTAGACCCGGGTCATCTCTGCGAGTATAGCAATGATGTCAAGATTTTATATTTTTTTTAATAATCTCGAAATGACACTTTTTTGGCTTTAAAAGTAGAGTCATAAGGAATTCAGATGTTGACTTTCTATTTGACGATGATATGAAATATTATCAATATAGACTATGGCATACCTACTCCTTGCAACAATGACAAACAACAAACATTGCTAGAAACTTTACCAGAGAACATTTCTCTTTCAGGAAATACCTCTCATAGTATCTTACCACATTCATGTCCTTTTTTTTTTAAGTACTTAAAGAAGAACACATATTTCGTGGTCATTTCCAATTAAATCACAATTTCAATGAGACGGTAGGTCTCTGCCTGAGCAGAGGCCCACCCGCTTATTGTTAAGAGGGTTCTAGTGGAAATAACTAAGAATATTATCAATTACATTATTCATTTGAGAAAGTCATTACTCGACTGAAACTGTGATTCTATTACGAGGGAAACACATAAATCAGTAACTGACACCAGACGAAATGTCATTCATTATCTTGAGAATCTAACTTTTGCAGGTTTAACGCCAAACAAAAGATCAGCTTTTCTTCACAATAGCTTCATTCTTCATATTCCAGAGTCTGTGGTTCTTCACACGCGTATACCGTAAACTATGTCAATTGTTTTTACAGAGAGTATGAGCATCATAATGACCAAAATATAATTTTAAGAAAGCATCTTGATATACGAGGGAGGTATCAGCATCGCCACATTATTGGAACAAAACAAGCGCCCATTCCCCGCCGTTGTTGGCGTCGCTGCTTAAGTAGGGGATGACCGCAGTTTAGTTACATTAGTATCTTGTCTCGCACTTGTATACATTCGAGGTATATTATACCCTATGGTTAAGTTCCCTGTCCGTACAAAAAAGCGGCATAGTGTGTGCATGGCGGCGGGGTATTTACCTTTAGATATGGCGGTGCGTCTGATGGCGCGTCCAGGCTTCACACGAGATCGTTGGCAGCACTGATCCTGGGACGCTGCCTTAATATGGTTTACTTTGCATTGATTTGAAACTCGATGGTGCCAACCAGTCGGGTAGAATAGATTCTGAGAAGCATGTCACGCTGACAGTTACCCACAATTAAAATTCAGGGAGATATGAAGTGGCTTCTGCCACTGATCGTTAAGGCAGAACCCGACTCCCAAGTTATTGTGCCCAAATTATTGTGTCATAGTCTATTGTTACTACCAAGTTCATCCAGTCTTGAACTGGAAAGAATGTATTAAAGTTGTTCACTGGAATACTGTATTATCATTATTGTTATATGTAATAGTACTGTTCATAAACAAATATTTACCTCGAGTCAGTAAATCCTGCATCAGGAAATTTTCATAATTTTTTTTATGACTTCCAGATGATGTCACCACATTAACATTTATATGTATTTGTAATATTCATGTTGCATGATTATAAAAACAAACGTAATCTCTTGCATTTTGATATTTCCACTTAATTCATAGTTCAGTAAAGGGTATTTTTTTATGTATGTTATTTTTCGTGAGGAATGCAGCATTTTTATCATACAAATATAACTCAACAAGTTTTCATCAGTTTAGATTGCCATACTTTATGCTCCCTAATTCTCCCATAAGTGTTTGCTGTATTATTTAAGTAATTAAAATTTCCCATTAAAGTTCAGATCTTTTTTAGCTACAGGTAATGCATTGAAATGAAAAGTAATTTGATTTTGATTTGGATAACCACTATTCTTTTATTCATTTTAAAGTTCAGTGTCATGGTCACACTAAAGGCATCATTATCATGTCATTATCATCATTATTAATGTCATTACTGCTACATTCATAACACTCATTACCATCACTTAACATTTAACAATATCATTATCTTGATTGTTACTCTTATAGAGAACTATATCATTAGCTATCATGTTCTTTCATTATTGCCAATGTTATTAGTGTAGTGATATCTCCTATCATTATTATCATCATCATCTTTTCTACATCAATATCTAGCAATTTTTCTAATGTACAGAAGGATATCTTGTGTAAAATCTTTTAGATATACCTGTATTTTTGGATATATTACCCCACTTGGTCCATCCAACTCTGTTTTTTTAACTCATTCTGTCTTCCCTGTTCCTTCCTCTCATCTCATTCATATGCAGTCTTTCATCCTTCCCAAATTCCATCCTTATGCACAATACTTTTTAATTCCATTCCAGTATCATACACCTAAACCTGAGTGGTCTGCTGTCTGCTATTACAACCCCAAACATTACTCTCTTTGTCTCACATATCATTCATATGTCTTCATATACTATATTTTGTATTCCTCATACAGTACTAATATTACAAGAGCAGTGTCTGCTATTTGCACTCTCTTTCTTAATACCTATGCAAAGGCTGTACTATGCTTCAAACAAACCCTCCCACTTGTGCAGATTCACTGATTTGATTTGATAAACTTTGTTTTACTGCCAGTATCTTGCATTCATTTTGCTAACTGATCTTGGAATAATCCATAGTATTTATTTTCCAAATTCTCATTGTCCGTCTGAACTTGTTGATTTTCTTAAGTAGATCATGCTCTTGTGAAAGTTTTCTTTCCTCTCTTCCTACACCAATGTGCTTTACCATTTTTCCATTTAATTAACGTCACCTGAATACAACTTTCCCATTTTCCATTCCCATCCATCTTTTCTCTGTCTTACTTTTATACTTGTATTTCAAGACACAATCTGCCTGTGACGTCTAGTCATGATGACATTAAATAGCCATTTGGATATCGCAGTCTATCTCCAACTTGAAACTTTTCCCTCATTTTCAGTTTGTCTTGACACAAATACCACTTTAAGTAGAAGCACCACCTCCAGCAGCTTCCCCTTATTTTCATACAGTTTAAATTCTGTACATTTTGTAGTTGATCAGGTGACTCTTGTCAGCCTTTATCATACCTTTTTTCTAGATTAATTAATACTACATACACACACTTTTACAACATTTTCTTCACAACTATTCTCATGGTAGATGTCAGAGTTCTTGCTGCTGGTCTTTGATTCTTGCTGCTGTTCCCATTCTTGTATCAACCTGTTCATCTTCTTGCTACTGTTTTCATTCTTTTATTCACCCTGTTCATCTTGCTGCTGTTCTCATTATTGTATTTCATCCTGTTCATCTTGCTGCTGTTCCCATCCATGTATCCACCCTGCTCATCTTTCTGCATTTCCCATACATGTATCCACTCTGTTCATCTTCTTTCTGTTGTTCCCATCCATGTATCCACCCTGTTCATCTTCTTTCTGTTGTTCCCATCCATGTATCCACCCTGTTCGTTTTTCACCATACCAACTGTAATTCTTTTATTTTAGTCAGCCATTCTGTCAGTTAATCAGTTGTGTACCTTCTTGCACTGTAAACTAATCCTTTAAGGTTTTAATATTCATTTGTAATGCCTTATTAGTTTCATGCACATGTATAATTACCATATTCATCCAGTCCAAGATGCCTTTCACATATTTTAAGTCGTAATGCATACTGCACTACTCCTCTACTCCACTTGAAATTTCATTCCTACCACCTAGTTGATCTTGCAGACCTATTTTTGATAACAGCTTCTTTAGCACCTCTCCAGAGTTTTGTTGCATCATATTTATACATCTTGTGGCTTTGATATCAATCCTGAAGCCACACTTCTTTTATTTTCCTCTTCATTTCAAGCCCTTTCTAAACTTTACCTTACAAATCCATTATGTTAATGGTGTGTGCATTAAATTTGCCACTTACTTTCCTACCCAAAACCTAATCCACCCTATATTTGCTATACCTTGCAACCTTCCTTGTGAATAATTTTCTTTGCTGCTTAATCCTTCCTTGATGCAACACCTATTGATAATACTTTTGCTTCTTGGTGATTGCCATTTTAACTTTTTCATTCTACCATGCAATTCCTCATATTTGTAATAATTTCTTCTCTAATTGCATGCATGTTTTTGTTCACTACATTTTATTCATTCCTCTTGCTTCTAGGTGATTACCATTTCTCCTTATTTATTCTACCATGCAATTCCTTCCATTTGTAATCCTTTCTTCTTCACTTACATAATTGTACTTGTTCACTATATGGTCCATGAAATTTTGCATCATATTCATTCCTATATTTGACATTCAGAGAGTTACTCGGCCCCTGGTCATTTCCCTTGTTAAATATTTTCCTTTTTTTTTTATCCCTAAGCCTCCCAGTTCTTGTTGGTGAGCTAGTAGTCACCACTGAAATCTCATTTGAACTCTAGGGTTCATCAACCCATTTTTTTGCATCTTACTGTTCATTTTTATATAGTTTGCTAATGCCCTATGTTTACCATCAGTGATATGCCATAAGCACAGAAGATTAATGTATGATCAACAGGATGTTTAGTGTATAGATACATAACATTTTCTCCATTTACATGCAAGTTATTAAGAATTTACTCCCAACTGGTAATAGTCAAGTTCTATAGTTTCTCATGAATCTAGTAATCATGATTATCAACATTATGTTTCACCATTTTTGTGAACATTACCACTATGATTATCACTGTCATCATATATTTTTAAATGTTACTGTTATCAAAGTAGTTCATCCAAGTAATTTTTTTTTCAACACCTAATAGATAAAGATTTTACCAGTGCCAGTGCATGACTTGATTTCTGTAGTAATTAATTGCATGATAGTATAACAGGACATTTATTGGCAGTTCCAGTGCAGTAGTTGTTGATAGAGCAACATCTCCCTACAATCTTAACAACAGTGGTGTTCCATCTTCGCAACAGTGATGTTCCTCAGAGTTCTGTCTCATTGTCCACTTTCTATTTTTCTCTTGGTAAATCTTGGTAACTATATATATTCGCTCATGCAGATAATTCCAACGCACACACTTCAGCTCACTTCTAATACTCATTCTCTTTCTCATACTGAACACATTTCCTCTCTCAATTCAGACCTGTGCAGCATCTCAGAATGGGGAAGCAGTAATCTAACTGAAGTTGCATATAACAGTGCTAAAATGTATCTCTATCTGAGAATCACTCATTTCCCTCTCTGCATTTCCAAAACCCCACCATTCAACCGTGCAATAACATAAACGTGTACTGCTAAACCATATCCTCCATTCTGTCTTAGTAAACCCCACATAATCAACATCACAAAATCTGCTTCCCAAAAGCTAGGGGTGTTGTATAAGTGCTGCAATTATTTTTCTTGTTAGCAGCTATTTCATAATTGCAGGGGTTTTATTCACCCAAGTATGGATTACTACTCAAATATCTGGTATGGTTATCTTCTACCTCTTTGTTGAACTGAGTGGAATCAAAAGCTCTACATCTTATTCATTCTTCTGGCATCACCTTTATTCAAACATCCCTTTCTGTATGAAGCAATGTTTCTGCTCTGTCTGTGTTTTATTTGTATTATTTTGGCCACTGTGCTCATATGCTCACGTTCTTTCCCCAAGGCTTGGGCCCGAGTTATGTGTTTGGCTGCTGCTTCCCACAGCTTCTGTGTGAAGACTGGTCACTCAAGGATTGGCTATTATGATAACTCCTCCTTTCCTGAGCAGCAAAACTCTGGTATTCTTTACCCTCTTTTGTCTTCCCCTCTTCCTACAACCTTTCAACCTTTAAAAGTTAGGTGTTCAAACACCTGCAGATCCCTGATTGATTTATACTATATTTTGTCTTACTCTTTATTTCTTTCAACCGGAATGGTCTTTGACTGGGGCTTGTTTTGCCCATGCCATGTCAGTTTCTCTGTAAAAGAAAAAGTACTATTTGCTAATGAAAACCTCAGAAAAGTGTTTGTAAATAGTCAGATAGTTTATTATTTTACAGATGGACTGGAACAATCGACAGCAGATACTGCAGAAATGGCAGCCATTTGGCCTGCAACAAATGCAGCAAATTCAACAACAACAGCTACAACAACAGCACCAATTGCAAGCTCATCAGCAACAACAGCAACAACAACAGCAACATCCACAACAACCACCACCACCACCACCACAACATCAGCCACAAACTCAACAACCACAGCCACAGCCAATACCCCAGCAGCTTCAGCCCCCACCCCCACCTCAGAGTCCACAAGCTATTCCTAAAATTAGCAGAACTGGAGGATCAGCAACTCCCCACTGCCTCATCTGTAATGTCCACCTTGGCATGTTTGCCAAAGGTGGCATGGAAGTATTCTCAGAAAAGGTAGAACATGACACTGAAAGACCTATATATGCATGTATATTCATATATATATTTCTATATACATATCTATACTGTATCTGTCTTTCTATATTTATCTGTCTCTTGTATCTATTGTTATTATTATTATACAATGCCAAGACACCTTTATGGGGCTCCTGTGTCTTCAAGACTGCACTTTGTGCAAGAGCAGGCAAACAGACAGGGTGGATGACCAAGCAGGTGATGTGTAGTTTAGATTGGAAGAGATGAATTGTTTGTAGAGAATACTAAGGGATTCTTTTTCTTGTCCAAAACTGGTGCAAGAAATTGTTCTAGGGGCGTTTAGTTTGTTTATAGTCTTAGTATTGATGTTTGTGAGTGGGTAGTGAATTTTGTGTGTCTCATTTATGATGCCCACTATTGTTGGTGCTTTTTGTGTGGGAGTAGTTGACCATTCAGGTTTATGGAAGGGTGCTAATTGTATGTATGTCTTCCTGGGGTTAAAAGGGTGAATTCTGTTTGAGTGAGCCAATTTTCTAATTGCATGATGTAGTGTTGCATGTTGTTAATTGAGTAGCGTAGTGATACTGTGATGTGATTGTTAGGCCATCTGCATATGAAAAGACTTTTGCTGTGGTTTGTAGGAGATGACAGGGGGATCTTGTAGAAAGAGCTGCCCCTTGGACTACCCCATTGTAGAGCTTAATTTTTTTTAAGTAAAGTCTTTGTGTTGACCAGCTATGAAGTTAGTTAACCCTTCTTTGTCATTTTTGTGGAGGGTGGTGTCAAGAATATTTTGTGTTACAATGTTTTTGTGGATGGTGTTGAATGCTTTATCTATTGCCGCTAGTGTTGTGCTGGAGGGATGGGTTGAGGTTGGTTGAAGTCATTCTGTATGAGTTGTGTGAGGTTTGTGTGGAGTGGAGTGATTGTATCTAAAGCTTTTCTGTGTGATTAAATTTGGTTGGCTTTGTTGTAGATTAGTTAGTTCTAGGATTTGCATTCCATGATTGAGTGCAGGAATTTCACAGTCGGTTATGGAACTGTAGGCCAACCAGGGTTTGTGTTAGGAAAATATTTTAACAAAATATTCTGTGTCTTTTATGTTGCAAAATGATCAGACTGCTATTTTAGTTTTGGCAGCATGAAGTCAGAGCTGGTTCTGCAAGATGGTTATGGCTTAATTGATGATTACAGTTTTGTTTTACACACTTTTCGCACCACCCCAAGAGCACATTATATATGTATTTTTTTCTTTCTGTGATTACTGTTTGTTGTATAGGGAGAGAGTTTTACACTTGAGTTGCCCCGTCTTTTTAACTTTGTATATGTGTACCATGTCTATACTCCTAAGTATGTATGCACACACACAAACACACACACACACACCTAGCTTTTGCTGTGTGTATGTGTGTGTGTTTACTTTAGAAGTCTGCTCAGAGCTGATGGAAGCATGTTTTTAAGCTAGACTTCCTACTTGCCCTTGTCTCATTGAAAGATGAGGAGTCTAGGTTAAAAACATAAATTTTAGCAGTTCAGGGCTGATTGTATGAACTCATATTGTGGTATATAGGAGCTTTGTATTTAAATATGATATAAAAAGGAAATCTAAATGGGTGTATTTGCATCTTTATCCATTTTGTAAACTTTTGATCTTGCACTTTGCTAACTGCCTCCTACATTTGGTGTTTTAGCATAATGTCAATGATGTTGAATGTGTACATGGGCATCATGATTGTTTATTATGTGTAGCTTTCCTTATATTTTAAATAATCATAATTTGGAATATAATGATATAATCTTTGTTATTTACAATTTCAGCCATTTCATGAGAATGTTCAGACTGAACTTAATCAACTAATCTGCTTGAACAGGTTACTACTTCCTTTGGGAAGATGCAGATCCACAATGTCCTTGGCTCCATAATAAACCAGGAATTGAACGCTGCCATTGTTCACTCCAGTATTGTGTGCAAGAAGTGCTTCAAGTTACTTGATGATATTGATGCCTTGGAAGGTCAGCTGGTCAACATGAAGCAGGTATGGGCAACTTCCTTTACTGGATGTCACTTAAGTTAATGAAAAAAAATATTTCTAGTTCAGACAATTTATGTGCAAATGAGTGAATGTGTTGGCAGAGATCCATGAAAAATCACCTATTCAAGTTTAGGTACATTTTCAGAGCCATGTATAATTGTATAATACTTACAGTAAATTGAAGTTAGTTAAGTAAATGAAGCTTATTAATAATGATTGCAATGAGAGTGGATTGCTGTATAAAATTCATAGCTAAATCATATATTCTTTCACTGTGTCTTTCTTCTTTTGGATGGCAATTTTTCAAACAGGAAAGGTAAGCTTAGTTTAGGATCTTTAGCATGGCAGTGACCAGCCTACTTAATATATAACATTGCACAAATTGAAATTCAGTCTTTGATGAAGAACTCAAATTTTTTTTATACTAGGACAAACTTACAGATGATTATAGAAAAATGTGTGTCTTTTAGTCCATCCCCTATCAGCCCTGAACATAAATGTATATGCAGCAGAGAAATAGCAGACCAGTATGGCATTGTGCTCTGAGTTGTAAGAGTACATACAGATTTACTTATCAAGTACTTGTATCAATCAGCGCAATACTTTTAAGTTTAGCAGATCAAACAGCAACTTTTGAAGAGTATGCTAGAATATATACAAGTAAATTTGGCTCTCATAAGTACATGGAAGTAGATGGGAAGGTCAGATAACTGGTGATCCATTTGTTATTATGGATTCCATCCAGAAACAGATTAGTAAAGCAAAGGACACCTTCCCACCCATGTCTTCCTCTGGTTCAACTGCCAGCAGGAAAAAAAGGTTGAGATGAAACACCATTTATGAAAAAAGTATAGTGCTATGGAATTTTTTTTTAAGGAAAATGTGAATGGAAGGGAGGGCTTTGTGGTGTGTGTGTGGAGGGAGGAAGGGAGAAGCAGGTTGATGTGGGCTGGCAGGGGAAAGAGGAAGTTTGTATGTGTGGAGGGAGGGAGGGGCAAGGTGATGTGTGTGGAGGGAGGACGAGAGGGGCAAGGCGGTGTGTGTGGAGAGAGGGAGAGGTGAGGTGTTGTGTGTGGAGGAAGGAAGGGAAGGGTAAGGTGATGTGTCTGAAGAAGGAAGGAAGAAACAAGTTTGTGTGGATGGAAAGAGGTTGGAGGAAGTTTGTGTGTGTGTGTGTGTGTGTGTGTGTGTGAAGGGAGGGAAAGGCAAGGTTGTGTGTGTGGAGGACGGAAGGAGTTGGAGTGTGTGTAGAGGGAGGGAGGAATAAGGTAGCAAGCAGAGGGAGGAAGGTGGTGTCTGTGGAGGGAGGAGCAGGTTGATATGTGTGAAGGGAGGAGCAAGGAGGGGTGTATGGAAATAGGAAAGGAGGAGCAAGGTGTTGTGTGTCGAGGGAGGGAGGAGCAAGGTGGAATGTATGGAAGGAAGACGGGAGGAGCAAGGTAGGAAGTATGGAAGGAGAAAGGGAGGAGCAAGATAGTGTGTAAGTATATGATAAATAAATAACAGCTTATTTAATTTATGCAGCCATTTGGCTGAATCTGCATTGTTGAGATATTACAAAACTGGTAGGTCATGATAGTAACTAGTTAAGTAATCATAAAATAAAGCATAAGATCAAGGTTGGCTGGATATTTCCACATTTTGGATCAGCACGTGTCTGAGGTACATCCACATTCAGGGTAGCGGATATACCAGAAAGTTTACAGAATAGATTCTATGGTTTACACATTATGCACTTAGTAGAACATTTAAGTGATTAATTTTTACAGTAGTACAGTACTTGACATACCACATAGCCAAACAAATGGAAGATTAAGCTGTTTATTTGCTTAGCTATGCACTTGTTAATGGATTGTTCATGACATTCACAATGCTAGGTATAGGACTGTTCTTATATCTGTCTGTAGAGCTCTGACTAGTCCGTGGAGATGGGAAGTCTGGGAAGGGGTCTCTGTGACGGGGATGTTTCAGCAGTTTATTGCCAAACTGCAGTGTGAGCTGCTGGTGTTGGTTGGAGAGGGTGGACAGGTTCAGGAAGATGAAGGCCTCTTGGTAGGTAGTATGAGATAGGCCCAGAATGATTCTGGATGCTCTGTTTTGCACTCTTTCTTGCTGGTCCCTCTATGTAGCTGTCAGTGAGGAGAACCAGGCTGGGAGACATAGGTAAGCTTAGGAAGAATGAACATGGTATAGGCATTCTTGAGCTCAATTGATAGGATGCCAAGTGATTTCAGTCAGCGAAGGTACAG
>JAUTYZ010079381.1:1020-11871 GCA_032273725.1 Panulirus interruptus | reverse complement strand
TGATAGAGGTGTGTGTGTGAGGGAAGCGCCAAGTCTACTGCTTGCCTTGAGCAGGTCTCCCTCAGAGATATGACGTTGCTTTTGAATTTCTTTTCTGTAACTGGGACATGGAACAGTGACGGGTGAGCGGTGAAAGAAAGACTGGAAAGCATTTCTTACTGCTTTTCTGTAATGACTCAATCTGTGTGCGATCACCGTTTGAAAACTGTTGATTACAGAAGGATTATGAGTGTTTTGATCATCTACAAATGCTGCATGCAGATTTTTTATAAAAAAATAGAGTCTGTTACTTTCCATGGGAGGTTATGATTAGTCCTCTTCACCAAAATTGATAACCTGACAGAGACCCTACACTTCCTGCTCTTTTATTAATTACTCTGTTGTGATTACCTGCCTGTTAATCATTCTATTATGATTCTCTAGACATAGCTCTTATCCTCACTGAATAATTAGTAAAGCTTAATAAATGAATTCATTCCACGCCTCTCCCCGTTTTCTTTTTTCCTTGCCTCAGTCACAGTGTGTGCAGTCAAAGGCATCATGAAATAGCTAAGTTGCCCATCATGTAATTTACCCTGACGTTGAGTGAGCTGATGTATGTAGCCTACCATAAAGGGATCTGGTGTGAGCTAAGTGTTGTACGAATACCCAGTATGACCCGTGACTTACCCACTCTGACCCTGAATTAATCAAGAAGCCTCAGTGTGTAACCCAGTTATAAGCTGAAGGACTTGACGTGACCCAAGTGTGAGCTGAGTGACCCACGGTGACCCATACCCCTGGCAGGAGGAGGCTGGCGGGAGCAGTATGGCCAGCGAGCTGAACCTGTCCAACGTCGGAGGCGTGTTCGTGGTGCTGTTGGGCGGGATGGGCCTGGCCCTCAGCGTGGCCATCGGAGAGTTCATCCTCGAGTGCTGGGACATCGCCAAGGAAGACCAGGTGGGTGCTCTGCTATCCTATTTGGGGGGTATTGGGATTGTGGTGGTGACGCATGGTACCCATCTGCAGTGGGGGACGGTAAGGTATAACACCCACGTACTGAAGATGACGGTGTGAGGTATGATATCTATCAGCTGGGAGGGATGGAGGGGTAGAACCTTCCTGACGAAGGTGATGGCTTGATACAGTACCTACCTGCTAGGGGTAGTGGCAGGGTGCAGTACCTTCCTGCTGGAGGTGATGGAATACAGTAACTACATGCTGGGGTGATGGTGTGGTACAGTACCTGCCTGTCAGGATGATGGTGTGGTAAAGTACCTGCTTGCTGGGGTGCTGGTCTGGTACAGAACCTGCCTGCTGGGGTGATAGTGTGGTACTCTACTTGCCTGTTGGGGTGATGGTGTGGTACAGTACCTGCCCGCTGGTGTGATGGTGTGGTACAGCACCTGCTTGCTGGAGAAATGGTGTGATACAACTACCTGCTGGTGTGATGGTATGGTACAGTACCTGCCTGCTAGGGTGATGGGGTAGTACGGAACACCACCCACCACCTGGGTATGACTGCAGAATGTAGTACCTTACCTACCAAAAGTACTCGTGTGGCAATGTGAGTATGATGGTGCAGTACAGCGGCAGCTACTGGAGATGGTGCAGGGACGTACTACCTACCTGCCGGAGGTGATAGTGGGGGGAAAAACCTGTCCGTCTGGTGTGAGTGATGGCGAGGTAACATTGCCTACCAAGCAGGGAATGACGAATGAGTGTGATGACACAGTGCATACTGATTAAGGTTAATAGGTAGAATCTGCTTGCTGGAAGTGATGGAGTAAAGCATCCTCCTGCCAAGCTGTAACGGTACTACTCGGCTAAAAGGAAGAAATGGAGTTCACTTAAGACTGAAATTGAGGAACAGGGCAACAAGATAGTTTCGAGGAAAAAAGTGGGTGGGTAAGCCAAAGCAACAACAGATACACCATACGTAAGGCAGAGAGGAACGCCAGGACTGAAGTACGTGGCTTGCAGGGGAAGCAGCACATCCATTCAGGAGGTGAGAGGTTCACCGACCGTGGCAGTGGAGCAAATGAACCCACGAATTACGTTTGATTGTAAAAAAAGAAACTCACTAAAGTAATGATGAAAGCCAATTGTTAATTTCCTGGAGACGTCTAAGTTAGCGGTACTATATACCTGGGAAAAAAATAAGCATCAAGCTTAAAGCCCAGAGCAGGTGGATGGGTTGGAGGATACAGAAATGTGTCACCGTAAGTGAGGGAGACTGTATGGTATACAACCTAAACATGTCTGGTAAGAATAAAGAATAATGAGACGTGATCTGGAGGGATTTATATCAATCACCATAGCTGGTCTGTAAGACTGTGATGATAAATCCAGGAATAATAAGTCTCTGGATGATGTGAGGCAAATCATGAACATATTGAAGGTTCGCGAATTGAAGATGACTAGAAACTGAGGAGAATCGGGATAAATTGAAGGTGAGGGAGAGAGGGAACACCACTAAAGGGAACATTTACGATAAGAAAAACAGTACTGGAGTCTAAGACGAACTTACAAACTGTCAGGCAGAGAGGTGTTCATTAGGCGTTATGATAACAATAGAACAGACAGCAAAGGATGAAGTGGAAAGAGAAAGACAAAAAATAGCAGGAGCAGAAAAACTCGAGATAGAGGAAAACGAGACTGCTCCATCCTCTGGCACTAAAGGGACGGAAGAGAACAACAGTGTCATTGATACTGATGGAATGGCGGGAGACGGAAGGATTCTCGATCTAAGGACCGATAGATCAGATGAAGTCAGGCATCATAGGCACTGTTGAAGCTAAACCCAACAAGGAGATTGTACAGTGACAGAGAGAGGATGGACACGCTGTTCTGGTGAAAGTTATCAAAAATTCCAAAGGGGTGAAGTTAACAATGGACTCCTTATACTTTTTATGGAAAATAGTGATGAAGGAGGTCAACCCATTGGGCTTCTTTGTATGTAATCCTTCAAAGAGGTTAGATGAGCCAGAACAAATGTTCGAAAATAATGAAAAGGAACAACAAAGATGGGGCAAGAAGCCCGGCCTCGATGTGGACTTTAGTCCATGACTTGAGCCTTCATCATAAAAAAAAAAATAGGTGTCATGCTTGAGGATTTGAACCGTAAGTGACTACATAGGAAAATGTAAGATCCACACGGAGATGAAAACACATGGAGAGCAATGTCCGAGAGGACTTCTTGTACCAGCATGTCAAATAGTTCACTGGGGTTACAGAAGCGGATATGAAATTAAAAGCAGATGCAGCCTTCGGGTACATTCGCCATGAAACTAAAAACATTATATGTGGAACTCCACTTGGGAAAAGCGATCATTTCAAACTTAAAACTGAATATATGATAAATGGCTATGTGCTTAAGCATAAGGAAAAGACCCTAACCAGGAGAGAGAAACATGAAAGGAAAAAGCACCTTCTTTGAAGAAAAGGACTGAAGTCTGAATTCCGGAATACTGAAACTGAGTATTTATAATGGATGTCGTAGAAACTAAAGGAAGAAGTAGCGAAGGTGGATACTGGCTGAAGGGAATGAAGACTAAGGGACAGAACGAAGATTGGATGAGTAGTATAACAAATGTAGACAGACAGAGGAATGCATAGGGTAGTGCATAGTGTACAATAGATATAGGAGACACGGATGTCAGGCAGAGTTTGGAAAGAACATAAGGGCCAGAGGTAATTATATGGAGACGAGAACAAGAGAGGTACAGAGCAACAGAGGTACAAAGCAAGAGAGGTACAGAACAAGAGAGGTGCAGAACAAGAGCGATATAGAGCAAGAGGGGTACAGAACAAGAGAGGTACAGAACAGGAGAGGTACAGAACAAGAGAGGTACAGAACAAGAGAAGTACAGAACAATAGCGGTATAGAGCAGGAGAGGTACAAAAGACACGTTCCTGATAAAAGCCCATCACCCTAAACTAATACATAAGCTAGTAAGGAGGTAAATTACGAGTAAATACCCTAATAATTAGATTAAGGAGCTCAGAAAGAGAAGACATGGACGAAAACGAAGACATATGACAAGAACTAAACAAAATTTTAGAGCTTACATACCCTTACTTGACAGGGAGGGAGATATACTGGAGAAAAACAGAAATGAAGCGAAGTCTATAGATATAAGAAGGCTCGTGAAGGAACTGGAGCCATACAAAAGACACGGCCCGGATGGCATGCTACCATTTATACTGAAGGAGTGTACAGAGGCCTTTGAAAAGCTGTTGGAGTGTTATTTAAGATCTCACCCGAGAAGGATAGTGATCAGGTGGAATAGAAGAAAAGTAAAGTAGTGACGATACTTAAGAAGAGAAGGCAGACAGGTAGCCCTGAACTACGAATGGTTGTCATAAACGAACGTAAAAGACAAAACGTTACAGATAATCATATGGAGAATTTCTTTACTAACAGAAACGTCTTGAGATACAGTGAAGATGCAGATAGAAAATTAATCACGCACATCTGATCTACTGTATCACACTTCTACTAGAGAGTAATCAATATCCTTGAAAATATAGAAATGAGATGGGTTGTTAGATTATGTATTCTTTGACTGCCAGAGGGTCTTATGATACTGTCCCACACAGGAGGATGAAGATGAGAAGTGGCTTCCAAGGTAGTGTCAGAAGAGGGCTGGCTAATAAAAAGTACAGATAAAACACGCCAGGTAAAGTTCTTCTGCACTGGGTGATGGCAACAAGTAGGGTTCCTCAAGGCTCAGCGTTGGGACCGCAGAGGATACGCCAGATGAAATCAAATTATAGCAGGATGTATTGACTTACGCTTGCAGTATTATTGATGATGTATAAAGTAAAATGGGAGTGCAGTATAATATAAAAAGATCCTGTAAAAATGCAGCAGTAGTCAGACAGACAGATGGCTAATGAAATTTAACCGTAACAAACATAAAGCAGTGAAGATGGGAAAAGGATCAGACTGCAACTAATATTATGGGGAAACGAACCAAAAGAAACAAATTTTAAAAGTGACCTTAAAGTTTACATGACGCAGAAACAATTAGTTGAAGATCAAAGGAGGAGGATCGTAAGAAAAAGAAATTATGTTTTGAAGTTAAATCTGCCTTGGAGTACATACACGGGGAGCTGATGAAGAAGATTCGGATGATTTATGCTTAACCAAAACTGGAATGTGTTTCACCTGATTGGTTTAATCACTTGATGTCTTGAAGAGGATTCAAAAGAATATAACAAGGATGATACCAGAGGTGATTGGAAAGAGTTGTGTAAAAAGGAGGGAAGTCCTCACTTTGTTCACAGTGGAAGTAAAGGTAAACGGGACATGATAATCACACATACTTCCTGAGGCGGTAGAAACCATGATCCTGGCATATGTCATGTCTGTGTCAGAGGGGACTCCAGACTAAGAAGACTTAACAGGAAGATAAGCAAAGTGTCTGGAAGAATGCAAGGAAGTATTTCATCAGCAAAGCCGCAGACACGTGATTTTACCTATGCAAAGTATTGGAAAGTTCAAGACTGGAAGATAATTCTTTGTTACAAGATGGGGTTCCTTCCTCATATGCACATGAAGAAAATCACAAATAGATAATCACACACACACATACACACAGTGAGAGAAGACCTCGTTGTGAACATTATCTAGCAGGAACTAAGCTGCAGGACTGTGTGTGTGAGAGGGAATTAATAGTGAGATCGTCCCTAACCGGTAGCCAGAGTCCTGCAGTAAGACAGTGGTAAAGGAGACACTCTGTCTGCTGGCAAGTATCAGAGTAGCATTCAAGTACATGGATAAGGAAATATTTAGCAAGCTGTTCACGTCCTACAATCGGCCAGAACCAGAATATACTTCTCAAGATTGGTCACTGCACTTGAAAGAGCAAAAAGAAGTAATAGAGACGGTCCAGAGGAGGGCATCAACGATCGTGCTGACATTAAGAGAAATATGTTACAGGAAGAGATAAGAGTAAGTGGTGATCTGATCACACCCTTTACGTTTTTTTTACCAGCTCGATGATGTAGATAGTGAACAGTTCTTCAAAAGATGCAGGGTTAGAGCAACAAGAGTCCATTACTTAAAATTCATGAAGAAAATTGTCACAAAGGAAGTAAAGAAATATTTTTATTGTATAAGAGTATTGGCTATATGGTATAAACCAGTTACGACATACTAAATGTGGACAGAATACAGAAATATAATCTTCATCTCAACTGTAGTCTCCTTATGTATCCACATCCTCTCACCTTTCACATTCCACTTCACCTGTGATCTCATACACTCACACTCCCTTACCTTTCACCTCATCTTTGGTGTCCACTCAGACTCACCTTACACCTTGTCTTTGGGCTCCAACACTGGCACAACTCACAACATACCGTTGATCTCATACACCTGAGCCCACTCATATATACTGTAATATACATTCCTGTCATGTTCATCCCTTATTACACGCCCGTACCCCCTCATCACTCCATCATCTGCCAGCTATTTCCACATGGAACTTTATATGATTTCCTCATTTTCTCAGTCTTGGATCGCTGAATTTTCCTCATATTCTGTCCCTATATCTTATTGATATCTTTGACTACCTGTTCATTACTTCTAATCTCATATCCGTTTGTCCAACTTGTAGAATTTCTTTCTAAAACTATCCCCAACATCGCTAATGAAATGCCTTAACTCCTTCGTTCTCTAAGCTCATACGTAAGAAAGCCATCGACGGGCCAGTACCAAAAGTAGTCTGGATCAATTTCACAAAAGAGTCTCGACCATACCTGTATCCATCATCCGAACGGCTTCAAATAATTTTAGCAGGGCGAAAGCACCTCTGATGGGTTACCTTTATACTTTGGCAATACTACAGTGTTCTGGGTTACTACGTATATTCTATCTACTTAAGCCCTTTATAATGAGAATCTAGTTTTCAAAAACTTTAGTCTCTGATAATGAGGTTGTCCTGAACTTTGAACGGTTCTTGTTTTGTTTTTTTGTGGCGTCAAAATCAATGAATCCTTAAGTCCTCTAAAGACCTTAATCTCCCAGCCTTGTACTGGATAGTATTGCTTGCCATGCTAGAATCACATCTCACCCTAAATTCTTTCGTCTTCAGGTGCCGATGATGACCGTGTTGAGCCAGGAACTCCGCTTCGTCTTCAAGTGTAAAGGCTCCACCAAACCTGTGAGAAAGAAAGTCTCGGAGTCCGAGGTTGGGAACGCTAGCAACAACCTCTACGGTTCCGATGTTTACAACTACACTGGCAAAAATCCGCTTACTTGATTACCTGACGTGACGTCACACTCTGACGTCACGGATGAGACCCACCCTTGGATGCTTCCCAGCTACGTCCCACCGCCGCCTTCCCCAGTAGACAACCTTCATGCATCGACAGCGAATCAGAACGCCTCTACGAGCAATGAGAACTCCTGCACAGCCAATCAGAACTCCTCCCCATCGTACTGTGTGCCGAGTAGGGCTACTTCGCCTTTGCACTCGGCCAATCAGAGTGAAGAGACATGTGATGCAGCGAGTCTGAGACAGAGGAAAAACTGGTAGTCAGCAGCTGCCTCTTAGATCTTGCTATCCTCTCAAGCGGTGTGTGCAGTTTCTTTACCCCCGGTCGCAATTTTGGTGGTGTCGTCAAGTGAAACTTGTACTGGGAGTCGTATTTCCCCCGAGATATTTTTTTATACCTCCCTCTCTGGCTCGTGAAAAGGTTCAGAGACTTTTGATGCTTACGAAGGAGAACGCACTCCCGGGTGCTGCTTCTCTCCTCTTGGTAAAATAAAGTGGAGGTATTTTTCGTAGTACCTGGTTGGGTATAAACCTACCGATACGGGACAAGACACTGAAGAAGACTTAGAAACTATAAATGTTGTGTAAAGCAACATAAAAACGGATTTTTTTTTTTGTAACGGCTCAGACTCTTTTTTGTCTTCTTCCCAAAGTACTGATCATAAAGTACTGATCATACTGAGGCAATGTTTCTGTGTGTTTGCTAAACGTTGGTGATTTTCTTCGCCTTGGGCTTATCCCACATGTTCAGACAATCCAGTATCCACTTGTTATGATTACTGTATCTGAGCCTGAACGGCTCATGTCCTACAAGCTATTGTTTTTTTTTTCCGTTCACTGAATAACAAGGAACTAGCAATATGGACAACCTGGTTTTAAAAGCGTTTCCTTCATAAGACCTTACAAATACTAGTTCAATACCAGTTATCTTTATTGTTTTCATCGTTTTATTTGATCATTATTGACCTTGTCGTCAGTGTGCTCTGCGTGACATTCCCTGCGTCCGGTACCTCACCTACCTTTGTATCTACAGGTAGGGCAAGCAGCCTTACGCTTTACCGCCACAACCCTCTTCCCTAACAGTGTGCGTTTCTGTTGACAAAGATTTAGAAGCCTCGGTTATCTCTCAGCACGATAACTTCTTGACGGATACAGTCAAACAGGCTGTGTGGTTCCTGTATACAGCCCCAGATACAGTGGCTCAAGTAGTACTTCTAGTGAATGATGAGAGGGAAAACGGCGTTTCATCTCGGAGCCGCCAAAAAGTTTAGCATTTTTTGTGCACAGCTGTTAGAACTAACCGTCCATTGGATGGGATGTTCAGAGGTGCACGTTGATTGGTAGAAAGTTCAGAGTTGGCAGTTGGTAAATTTGAGTGCTCAGAGCTGGCGGCTGATTGGTAGAACGATCAGTCTTAGCATTTGATGGACAGAATGTTCCGAGATATTGGAAGGTTTAGAGATGATAACTGACATGAAACTGTCGGCTGGAAATTCTGAGACATGTTTACTTATTGGTCAGGGTGACTTCATATGTTGAGGGCTGGTTGTTGATTGGTGTTGCTGGCCTTCCTCACACTGAAAGCTAGTTGTTGATTGGTGTCACTGACAATAATTACGTTGACAGCTAGTTATTGATTGGTGGATCCGACCTCATTCATGTTGTACTGTAATCCCTAACACCAGACAGACTCGCTACATATACGAGTTCCAAACCAGTTCTATCCTCGCTACGTTCTATTTTCACCAAGTTTTTTTCTACTAAGTTTTATTCGTTCATGGATCTGTTCTTGTTGATTTCTATATTGTACGAGTTCTCCGTGTCTATTTAATCTCTTTTGTAAGTTATCTTCTTTAGGAAGTGTTACTCGCCAAAAATTCTGCTCAAACCAGGTCTCCTCCTCTCACAAAGTTCTTTAATTACATTGCCGATTCGGCAAGTTCTGCTTTCCTCATTTTTTCTTCATGTTGCGTACTGCCCAGATCCTATTCAATATGTTCTATCACAATATTACTCACCAAGTTCTAATCTAGCCAATTTCTATGCCAAGTTCTCCACTGGCAAGATTGTTTTAACATCTCATAAAAGTTCGTCTTATTAAGCTCTAATTTCACTTTTTTTTTTTGGCTATGTTTTCCACTCTTGAACTTCTATCGTCACTAAGATCTCTTCCTACCAAGAACTTTTAAAGCTCTCTTGAATGCCTTCCTCTCGCCAGGCTCTACTCTCGGTAGTTTCTTTTCTCCACTCATGAAGTTTCTCTCGCATCACGGTCGTTTTATTCTTACGAAGTCCTCCTGACTTTTCCCATCAAGTTATACACTCACCAAGATATAACCGCACCAAGTTATGGACACGCCCAGTTATAAACTTACCAATTTATACACTCACCAAGTTAAACACTCACCAAGATAAACACTCACCAAGTTATACACTCTCGAAAGTTAAAAAAGAGTCGACAAGTTATACACGCATCAAGAGGTACACTCACCAATCTCTGTTGTATACATCGGGACAACACAGCAGTATCGGTACACAGTAACAGGATGGATGAGCATCAGCGGCCAAGAATCTCGACAGGAAAGAATCGGAACCCGGCCAGAAGGAATTGTTTCTTTGGTTAGCTGGAGATGATTTTGTTTTGAGTTGGTTTCTAAGTTTCTCTTTCTCTTTTGGTTATTTTGACTTCATAAGTCAGTAAGGTTTGAGAAGGAATTGTATTTTTTTTTTCTTTTGAGTATTATTATATCTTGAAAGAGTTTAGACGTGAATCCCCTTTATAGAAGATGGAGCATCATTACCCGACATTTATAATGGGTAAAGGGTGTATCTCTTTCATGTAGATGCTCAAGTGTTTAGCTAGCTATCAGAAGCTTTGGATCCCACATCTGCTGTACATTTATTACCATCTCCCTTTCCCCATCCCCCTTCCTCCTCCTAACACCGCTGGTAACCTTCAAGTATCGTTTCCAGTTACCAGTCAAGATTGTTTACATCACTCCATTTCTGTCTTAACGTCATCATCATCATTGTTAATACCATCCAGGAAGTTAAGTGTCATTTTCATCACTGTTGTTTTACGCGGGCAAGTGTAAGGAAATCACCGTCACCGTCACTGGGATTACATAATTACTTTCGATGTGGCAGTGTCTTGGTATGTTGTTGGTGGCAGTGTCTCTTGTTGTGAAGGTGTTGCCTCACATCTTCTTTCCTGCAGTTATTGCTGTACAACCTTCATCGTCTCGCACCTCATGCAGTCCCATCCGTCTTGTACAAATTCGTTTTCCTCACATTCGTGTTTTCCTTTAACTTCTTTTCTTTCAGTATCTTTTTGTATTATTGAGATGTATCAAGCCTATATCAAAGAAATATAATATGATTTACTTATATGATGTAATGCATATTTCTGAGCCTGACGATGAGCCAAGGATACGCTTGAAATTCATGTCCATGTCTTGTGTGAGTTATATATAGAAATGCACGGTACCAAGTATAATGGATCTATCATTACTGCAAGTGACTGATCACATCACGAGTTTCAGACTCACTAACGTTGTCAAAATACCTCTGCCATGTTGTCGTAGCT
>JAUTYZ010079162.1:0-11872 GCA_032273725.1 Panulirus interruptus | reverse complement strand
CCACCCATAGGGGTTGGTCGATAAAATGGGTACCTAGCTCAGGCTAGGGTATATAGTGTTTATGAGATGGCCTCAATTAGGGTTTCAGTTGCCCGTGCTGTCTCAGCTAAAAAAAAATAGTGTGTGAGGGTGTGTGCTAACATACTACCTATTTGCAATGTACAGGGAGGGAACTTTCCACTCATAAGGCCCCATTTCTTGATGAATCTCTATCGTACAATTTCTTAAATCTACGTATGTTGTCTGCATACATAATGTATGTGTGTGTAAACTAAACAACTGATATTACAATGATACAAATATTACCTGTAATCTTTTAACACAGCCATCAAATTTCAAATTCTGTGTGTGTTTACCTTTTGCCACAAAGAGAAACACCTGATCTTATTCTCACACA
This sequence comes from Panulirus interruptus, assembly GCA_032273725.1. Classification (NCBI taxonomy): domain Eukaryota; kingdom Metazoa; phylum Arthropoda; class Malacostraca; order Decapoda; family Palinuridae; genus Panulirus; species Panulirus interruptus. The sequence goes on along the minus strand of JAUTYZ010079162.1, from coordinate 11,475 downwards.
ATTAACGAGAATATGCTCTTCACTTGCCTTGTAATATCCCAAAGACACGAGTTGATTATAACTATATGTGGTATGGGAACCAAACCTTCTTCAATAGCACTTAGCTCCTGTTGCACAGCTTGAGAGTATACACGAGTTATAAAATGAAAACGTACCATCAAGTCTTCTTCCTGGTAACAAGGTTTACTGATTAGAATCCAAAAAAGATCAAACAAATGGACTTAATCACATTTATACCTTATGTAATACTGGAGGAGATAAATGAACCAACAAAGAAGGCAGCATATCAAAAATATCATACTGAGGGACAATTTTCAATCTACAGACTAACAGAGACCATTAATCGGAATGTTCATCATGAATGTGATACTCACATGCACAAAATGAAATACAATGAAAGTCTGCAGCAGGTTCAAATGAATAAGAGAAATTTAAATCAAAACAGGAATAAATAAAGTTCCTCATTTTGAGAATGAAAGGCAAAGAGTAGTGCCACAAATGCAAAATTTGCTCCTCATATACTCAAGCTGAAATTTACAAAAATTCCATATCTCTGTTACTCTTATTGAAGCTGGTTTCAAAGAGGAATGCTAAGAAAATTGCTGAACACTACAACCAGTGAAGTTGTTTGAAGTGTGAAAATGCAAATGTGAATACTGATGTTAGTATCACCAAACAAATTAACTCAGTGTGTAAAGAATTAAAATGTAATACAGTACTAAACTGCAACAGCATACACAATATTTTTTTCACTTTAGCAAACCTGACATAGGTTAATTTAAGAATGCATTTGAGTAAGCTGAAAGGCTTAAGCTCTTGATATAGTCCACATGTAAAAAAAACATAATATATAAGGATATTACTAATCTAAAACATTAAACAGATATTAATTACTTTAAACCTTACATTTATACTAAACACAGCAAACTTCCCATTTGGTGTGGATATATAATTCTATAATGTATAACTGTCCCTCAAAGTATAACATAGTGATGTGTATATTTTTCCCCTAAGAATTCAACTGTAAAGCATCTCCACACTCTAAATGGTCTAAAACACTATGCCTACACATGAAACATTTGCAAAGAACTTTGCATACACATTGGTTCAACTATCACACAAGGACTTGACAACACTTAACTCAAACAGTTCATTCGTCGTAAATCATGATTTTCCTGTGGAGAGCACCATGCGCTAGCCTTGCCTTTTGGCAATATGATGGGAGCAATAGATAGAAGTTGTAGGTAGGAGCATTAGGTAGAAACATTAGGTAGAAGTAGTAGGTAGGAACATTAGGCATGAGCCTCTGCGAACACTGCACTAGACTTGCCCTCTGCCAGTGGCCTGTTAAAGAGTGAGGCACTAAAGGGTAAGAAGTGGCACTAGAGTTCACTAGTTATGGAGACTCTATTGCCGTGGCCACCCCCATGTGGGAGTTCCAGAATGGAACAGGCGTCAGAGATATAGACAGAGTGAAAGTGCTTGCCTCATGATTACCATTTGTGAAAAGAACCTTCACATGTAGGCAAAGGGTAATGTACACGTAAAGAATTAAGAAAAAGAAGACATGGATAATGTATGGAAAATGAAAGAAGAGGAACAGGAATATATCAATTTCTAGAGGCAAGCATGGAGTACAGGAATGAGCTGCAGACTCTCAGCAATGCTAGTGGGTGAATGTGGCCAAGGAAAAGAACTGTTAACTATTGAAAGGGTAAGCTCTTAGATTCTACCATGGTCAACAGAGTTTAATTTCCAAGGGTCCCAAACATACATACAAAGTACTAAAAGCATAACTTACCTTATACTCACGTATTTCAAAAAAATTTCGCCCTGCTGTATCATGCTCTGATATATCAACAACTGTGTCCCCACAATATGGCTGTTTTCTCTGAAAAAAAAAAGGTTTTAAAGTATGAAAAAATGTTTCTCCGCTATAGGCTGGACCCTATGAGCCATCAGAGAGCACTTGATGGTGTGGAGTTACAATACCCTTTCAAAACAAAATATATTCATGAGAATTCACACTTTTATATGGTTTAAACTTCATCAACCACTTGCCAGACCAACTTTGGAGTTGTAAAGATTCTCTTGTAAGTTGATGCAATCATCCATGCTTTTCACTTCACTCATGACCTTTGCATCATCTACAAACAACTTCAGGCAAAAGTTCATGCCTTCAAGCAAATCATCCACATACATTAAAAGGAGTAATGGCCCCAGAACAGTACCCTGTGGCACTCTGCTAGTGACCCCCAACCCATTTCAAGGAGGCTCCTCAGAGATGCATCTTCTTTTTCCCTTCCACTTAGATAATCTTCTATCCATCTGTCACTATCATTCTGTTTTACAGATAAGCAAGATGCAGACCACTTGCAGATTGAGCTGCAGGGCAAGAGTCTTCCCCCATTCTATGGTGCAGTCCTAACACTAATTTTCTAAATAATCTTATTATTTCTCCCTTTTAATTCCTTCTATCTTCTGATACTGAATTTTCTTAACTAATGGTCTTCAACCCTGTAAATACAACTGTAATCATATCTATAAAAAAAAAATATTTAGCAAGTCAGCTTACTAATCCATCTTAATGCACTGACCACATCATCACCAGATACATCTAGCTTATGCACTTATCATATCATTAACAGAGGTATATAGTTTATCAAATAAACATACACATTCGTAGATATACTTGAACCATGTATAAGTTACACTGCAATCTTCCTCTTTCATCACTAACAAATCATGCAGGTTATTAAAAGTGGAAGAAAATAACTTTTTTTATTCCTGGGACTACTTGAGCAGCCTAACATAATACATACCCCACCTCCTCTACGAAAGAAATGAGCTGGTGTAATGCCACCCTCCACAAGTAAATATAGCAGGTCTTTGTACATTGACCGCATATCTGAAAATAAGAAAAAAATTATTATGTAACACCTGTAAGTCTGAATAATGAACTAAACATTCATAATCCTGATCAACTCTTTGAAAATCAGTTCCTAGTCTCTCGAACATACCTCATACCAGTCCCCAAAGCAATAACACACAATGAAAAATAATGACAAAGAGTGTGGTTTTATTCTGAGATCACAGCTATGTATCAATTTATTTACATCAATTATACCATCTCCCACTTCTCAGATAAAGCAGTCTGTGCTGAACCTCCTTAAAATATCTATGCCCTCCTCCAACATCCAAGTAGGGGGTTTCCTCTGAAGAATCATGCACTTTCATTACTCTATAAACTTACTATTCCCTCACTCTGACATTTCACCATTTTACCTCACTTTGCACTCCCATACCTCTCAGTACCTTTATATTACATACGCAGTTCCTTGTTCAAGCTTTTAGTATCCATCCTCTCCTTATGTCCACACCAAATACTTTTCCTATTACTGCATCAACTTATCTTTAATTCAATGTATCTTCCTCATGTATCACTCTCCTTACTCTAAAGAATCTTTAAATTATTGTTCTTTCCATTATTCTAGTACTGCATTTTCATGTATTTATTTGCCAGTAATCAGGGAAGTCTGTGCTATGCCTATCAAAATCTCTATGAAACCAGTAAACCCACATTCCTCCCCATTTCACCTTTCATAAGGTGCCAGCAGTTCTCCCTGTCATGGTATCTGATCTTTGCACGTCTCCTTTAGGGCTGCCAGAAAGATTTTGTTTCAAGTGATAACTCATAAAAAAAAAAATCTGGGAATCCACTGAACCCTCTTAGGACCACCTGTTAAGTCCAGGGCAACACCCTTGCCAGGAACCCATGAAGGTGAAGCAATAGCTGGTAACACATCACGCACAGTATAGAATGCCTAAGCAATATGTGATACAGCAAACACTTTCATGCTTTACATTTAACACTATGCCAGGAATTGTATACAATGCCTGATTTCATACTTTGCCTATAACACACAAATATTATCATGCTTAAGAATTATATACAATGCGATTTCTGACTCTGCCTATAACATGCGTCCCCTACAACCTTTTTTAATGAAAATGCACCATAACAAAAATCATATAGTAATCCAAAATTCTACTTAGTGTAATAAAAATACACATGAAAAAAAATTGGCACAAGTTAAAAAATACACCCATAACCCTATCCCTCACACTCATACAGTGGAGTAATCTGGGTGCATGATTAACTTTCCACAATCGTTTTCAGCCATCCCATAACACTTATACCACTCTTTATTATCACCAAGTCGAATAGTTTAGCTTATTCACCAAATAAAAAAAGGAAAATCTTATGTATTTCTACCTGTAACTGGTAAATGAAATGAAATGCCACCATCAGAGGGAGATAACTATTCCCCTGACAAGACACAAAACCACTGCATGCTAAAAAAGCTGGAAAAAAAAATTCATAATCACTGGATAATTGATAATTAAATCACACTCTCAGCAGTAGAATATTAAATTATAAGTCTTTGGTACTAATAGGTGTAACATATCAGTTATATATTGAATTAAAGGTTATTACACTGTAATAATGATAATTTCAACAACGGGAACAATAAATCAGGATGTGAAATAGTCACAAAAGTAAAGAAGATCAGTCTATAATACAGTAACCTCTGTGAGTAATTATCTATTGTACATTACGGGGAGACAGTTCTACACCCATGGGGCCCTATCTCCTGAACTTTCTCTGCTATCACCTAGCCTTTTCCACCTTTGTAAATAGTCAGGATTCACTGCCTCCTTGTTACATTATTCCAACCATCCACACACTAAACCAATTCTAACATCATTTCTTACTAGATTTTTTTGCCATCTTTTTGTCATGACCTGTGGTTACTCTGGTGCTACATCTCTTGAAGAAATGTTCCCTATCGATACTGTCCAGCTGACCGAGAACCTTGAAGGTTGTTATCAGGTCCCCCCCACCTCTCCTCTCCTCCATGCTGGAAAGCTTTGTAGCCATCAGCCACTCATTATACCTCAATCCTTTCAATTCTGGTACATCATCAGTAAACTAACCAGGGAATAGTAATTTTTCAAAAATGATGGCTCATGTTTCTCTCTCATATCCCCCACTATTAATTCAAGGAATGAAACATCTTGATCTCACAGGATCCCCATGGTTCAGCAGAAGCCCAGGGTTACATATGCCTTGGTCAGCCTGACTAAGCAGGTATTAAAAACTAATAAAAACCTTAGGATGGATACTCCTAATGTGAAACAACTGCTGAAATGGCTAACATAGCAAGTCCATTATCCTATTACACTACCTGGGCCTAAAACCATTCAGTATGTATGGGCAAAGGAAACAATCTTAAACGATACAAGATACCCTAAAAATTGTACATTAAACCTCAACTAAAAACACCCTGGAAAATAAGCTCTTCTGTATAAACATCAACTACTTACACAAAATGCTTGGCCCTACAAGGAGCTACTGTTTATTCCTACCCTTGGGGCAGCCCTGGCTCCCCATAGCTTCACAATGCAGCAATGGTCAATGTGTGAGACTGCCAGACCAAGTGGGCTGAGCAATTCCAATCCCCCCATCATGCTCTGAGGAGGAATCTACTTCCACAAAAGTTCCTTTCACCACTTCAAACCCTGTGAGAAAATACAGTCTCTCTGAAAAGAAAACTTTCTCTCCAAGACCAACATACAAGGGCCTCTTGTCTACCATAACCACCAGTGATGTTCAATGGGACAGAACCATAATAGTAGCAGCTTGACACTGACATTCAACCTTTGCGAGTGAATCCATGTTGTCTCTCTGTAACAAGATCTAACCTCTGTGTATTCTCCCTCCAAGGGGCCCATACACTTAATGCCTCCAAGGGAATGAAAAGCAACTACACAAAAAAACAATCTAAAGAAATGACGGAGGGGTATGTGGTAAACACAAAAAAGTGCATGAACTGAACGGATGGTGAACTGATCACAGGTGATGTTCACAATGTATGGTGTGCAGCAAGCAGGCATGGAGTGCACTAACTAATCACATCAGATCGTGTGCACATGGTGTTGTAAGAATACTGTGTGAAAAGATGTGGCTCAACAATGTTCATTAATGCCACACAAGCTTACAATTAAATAAACAGTCAATTACATAATACATCACATCTTAGATATATACATCACATCACAGTTGCAACATGCTAGGATACTTCCCTATAGCAGAGTGGGAGCTGTCAACCACCAGCTTGACTGGAGGTGAACATCAAGAACTTTGAATCAATCCAAGAAATTATGAGGCAGGTCAGTACTGACAGCTTGAGGATGATGACTTCATTGCTGAGAGGGGGTTGTTAAGTGACTGGAAGGCAGATCTGAACCAAGCTAAAGCTGTTAATGCTGAATATGTGACTAACAATATGCGATTAACAAAGGGTGAGAGGGTTTTACCTAACCAGAAGTAAGGAATTAAAAAGTTTTAACCTCCGGAGATTGAAGATATCTCACATTACTCACAGGACAAACCAACTCTGTAGAGAAATATCTATGTGCAATGCAGATTGTGTGTGTACACTGGCAATTACCTCACTAGCTCAAAACTTACTGGAATCTCCCAGCATTAGAACAAATTTCTTTTTCAAAAGATGTCGAGCATCACCTATTGTGAATATATCTGCCATGGCGGTTCTTGCCTCATGTCTGCTTTGCACTCAACCTGTGGATAACAATAGTCTAACAGTATCTGCCTATAAACCATAACATGAAATGCCATAATACACATGCAGAACAAACAGCATGTCAGATAGTCATACACGGTCTGGATATCAAAAAATTCTAGATATGAACAAAAACCTTTGAAATCAAGCCCATATGACCTGAAAATTTTTTTAGTTATAAAATCTATTTATGATATTTACTTTAAGATAGTAATGCACTACATGTGGCACTACAGCTGAGAACTCTGCATTCCAATAAAAGTATCGGTTAGAAACAGTACTGCTTACTTATCTAACTTTTTTCTTTATCCCCTCAATGATCTGGAACAGACACCCAACACGAGTTCCCAAACATTATGATCACTCTTCCAACACACTATACCTCTTTTTTCTTTACTTCTGAACTCTCTTACTACTGTTGCACCATTTCTACTAAGGGTTCTCAAACCACAATCCTTTTAACTGGACACACCCACCTTCTCATCCCTACTCAAAACACAAGAAACTCTAGTATTGCTTTGCCAGCTGGGATGGCTCAAATTGTGCTGATTGCAAAGCAGAGGTTATATTAGCTAGGACAGAGTGCTATATCCCATTCCTACTAAATCCTTCTCCCCCTGGCCTTAATATGATCGCTCTTGCTCTTATGTCTGTCCCATCCAAGACAGATCATTACTTGGCCATAAAACTCTTCCTTCCCCTGAAACCCACTCCACTTTCATTTCTTCTTGGATTCAACACAGAGCTGATCTTCATAGAGTCAGGCATACTTTCATAATAAGAAATTGTACTCATTTGACTGCTACTTCTACTGACAAATTCTTTTGGTCCTTAACCAAAAACATTTCCTATAACTATTCTAAATTCTCCCTATCTTCCTACGTGATCAGTTTATAGATATGTCTGAAAATGACAAAGCACCTCTATTTGGGTGCTTTGTTTTCCTGTACTTAAACTCTGGATGATTCTGTTTCTTATCCTCCAGTTTCATCTCCTCTCACTGAACCTATGCCATCTATCTTTTCTTCATAAAGAACCTTCCAAGCACTTTCCCAGCTCCAAGTGAACAAGGCCTATGGCCCAGATGGTGTAACTCCTCAAATCCTCAAGGAGCGAGCCTCTGAACTGGCTCTGGTCCTTGCTTGCCTATTTCACCTTTGTCTAAAAATTCAGACTTTTCCTTCCTCTTGAAAGCGTACTTCGGTAGAGCACATTCCCAAGAAAGAGGACCACTCTAATTCCTCCATCACCACACTGCTTTCACTCCTGCTATCTCCTAGTCTGCAAAACTCTCCTTGATGCTCACTTTCTTGAACAATTAGAGTCCCATTCCCTTCCTTCTAATAACCAGTGCAGATTTTAAAAAGCTAATTCAATTGGTGATTATATCTCTTAGGTGGTTCACCTCTGGTCCTCCTCTCCCTCCATTATCGGTGAAACTTTTGTTGTAGCCCTCTACATCAGAGCAATTGACTGGGTGTGGCATAAGTTACTTGGATTTCATACATTAAAAACCAAGTTTCAATAAAATACCAATAATTTAAGATATATTTTTCTTTAGAAAATATATACACCAAGTTCATCATAATTTTGTGTGTACCACTTCCCTTTCACTTACATTTTTATAACTAGTATCATTTACTTTTGCATTAAGCAATAATTTCCCTGACATACATACCTTGTCTGATATCATTAAAAAACATAAATAAAATGCAACAAATCATAATCCATGGGTATTTCAGAATTACTAACTACAAATATGTCAGGAATCACTAAATATGTACAGCAGCTCATTGTGACGCGGAGCTACACTGGTAAATTATAAAAAATTATTCCACCACATATGCTCCTGAACTGTTATAGCACTCCCTAAAACTACACTGGCGTTGCAGAAGAAAAATATTCAACAGTCAATGCTAAAATAGATGCGGAGCTAAACTAGACTTGTATAGCTACAGCTCCCCGTTAGGGCAAGGTAGTTAATGACAAGCTCTCAACACACCAGTCAAGGATATAAATACTGTTGCAACTTGTTGGCCTATACTTAGCATTTCAGTTTTACTATACATGGGCAACCACGTGGTAGTATGCCAATACCCGAGTAGTGATCCCAAGTATGATATACAGAGGGCCAACTCTGCTGTAATATACCATTCAGGGCGAATCATTATCCTGTATACTGGTAAATTATCATTTGCTTCGCTAATTTTGTCCCTACCATTAGCTCTAAGATAACAACACCAATGCATACCCTGATAATTACATCAAGATCTATACCTAAAAAGAGAGAAATACGAAAAACAGGAGCCGTAGACACATACCCTCTTATGATCTAACGATATATTTGGCAATAATGCCAATCTGACTGCCGATGAAAACATGAACGATAAATCAGAATCATTTCTCCCTAAGAGTCTGTTTTTCTGCTGGATTTATGGGCCATAATCAATTTTGCAGAAAATGTATCCAAAGGTTAGTTAGTGGTCTACCGACACTTCCTCAAGAGCAGCCAAGATAATTCCACAATACATACCTTAATGTAATTATTGTCAATAAATTGCTCCTCAAAACTTCACAACACATTCCTTCCACACAGAACACGGTCAGTGTGCTAAAATATGGAGTTTACTACCAAGTTGTGTAACATCTAACCCCCATCCCTAACGTGTAGTTAATGCCGTCCGGCAACATTTTAGTTCAACTTTAGGAAAATAGATGACACCTGCGGCGGAGTATCACACCATCTTATTTGCATTTCCATCAAGTACATAACTTAGTAGGCAAGTTAATTGAAAATAAGACCATTTCTTGTACTTTATTGGATTATCTTACTTTTTTATAGACGATAGTAATGACTATGGTTACTTAGGCAATGACAGCTCGTGTTTATGAGTTACTGCGCTGCCAGGCGTACAACATTCTTCAATTATTGTAAAAAAATAAATTCCTACTAATTACTTATTTCCAACTGTTTTCTAAACATAATGAATATATTTTCAATAATAAAGATGAAAACACATATAAATCGCATCAACTTCACAAGAAGATACCCATTTCAGCGGAAAAAAAAAGCCAGGTTGATGGGCCATTGTTTACGCCAATCAACAACCAGAGTAATTAAGGCCATTAACGCCAAGCCGCTACATCCACTGACTGGAAAATCTTTTCACACCCTCACCAGGTAATAAGGATAATTCTAAGACCACATACGAGGACAGCCAAACTGGAGCTGCAGTACTGGAAGTTACGACAACAGGAGCAAGAGGCTTTAGCCACTTAAGACCTGAGTTTCTCTCTCTCTAAATGCTTTAGATTCCACAACTATACATAAAATAGGGACACCTTAATAGAAATGGACCCAGAAAATATACGAAAATACCTAGCAAATAAATAAATTGCTAAAAACGAAGTCTATGATGTGATTAGGTCATAAAGTAGAGAATAAGAATTATCATCATTCATTCGGAAGTACATAATTTTTTTCAATGTGACTTTTCATCACACACTAAATATTTCTCTACCTCTGAACTTTGTCAAGCCAAAGCAACATATCTTGAGTTTTGGTTTATCAATTAAATACATTAACATGTTAATCTCATGATATTTCTTCATAAACAAATCAAGTTATCGGAAACCAGGCAGAGATATTGTTATATTTAATCAGGCAGATCATGCTTTAGTATTGGTAATCGATCCAGTGTTTATTAAATGCAATTCAAAAATTCTTGGAAGTCGAAACTCACATAATCTAAAATTCATGATAAAACTCTATACAAAACTCTGATCATAAGATGTGAAAATTGTCTCCACACTAAAGAACGACAGTTCGACCACTGGGTAGAATGGCCTGGCTTTCGATACGACTATTCAGGGTTAGATCTAAGGTCTTATACCATGCTAGCCAAGGATTGTACCGTAATGCTCACGGGGTTGAAAAAAATAAATGTCTACGGTAAAACAAACACAAACCATTTTCTGTACCAAGGAAAGCTTATCATAGAAAACGTATTTATCTTGGTAAAACACAAATAAATATAGCCACCAAAAATTCATACAGTAACAAACTGAAAATAACATGTGATACTCAATTACACTTTTAAATAATGAAAATCTACTGTAATCTCGGGGAAAAGTAGCTAAACACCGAGTCCTATAGAGGCTGTTTGTGATAGTGGACGAGATCAGAAGCTCAAAGATTAGTGTGGTAAAAAGACATACAGATGTTTAAATAACACAAGCCTGTTAATGTTTCATATAACTATGGAGGCACAATAATAATCGTAGTTTTGAAGCGATATATCTATCGTATATTTTTATATGTATATATGGTACTGCTTTCAACTACTGTAATTGGCAAATCATTCCATATGTTAACAATCCTACTGTAGTAAAAGCACTTCGCCTCATCCGAGGTAAAAACGTTTGCGCCCACGAGTTTGAATCCATTACTATAACGAGTGAAATTAAGACGAATGAATTCTTAAGAAGCTTTTTAGGTCGAGATTATCACCAGCAGGCAAGCCATGTGCCAACACAGCGCACAGACGCACTGACGATGCATCACAGACTAGTTTAACAAGCACCTCAGTTTGCTGAAATGACCGACTAATCTGAGGCGAAACTATATTTCTTGGTGCGATCAATCTCTTCTCGATACTCTACTTCAATCTCAAGTTACATCTTTGTTCAACAGATGTCAGGAGATTTGCAGGGGCTGCCAGTTTTTTATAAACTTCCCGTAAATGGTAAATAAACCCAGAAAGGACTGAAGCTCTTCAACATTTTGTGGCGTCGTGACTTACGTGATCTTAGTAATATTCTCCGGAGT
>JAUTYZ010078723.1:0-11881 GCA_032273725.1 Panulirus interruptus | reverse complement strand
GTTTGTAGCATTATAGGGAAGGGTGATTTCTCAAGCACAGATGGGAAAATGTGACTCGTGTATGTATGGGGTGTGTAGTTTCAGATGGATGTATGTCTGGTGGGGAGGTGTTTAAGACTGAGTTGTAGGAGGCCAGCTGTTTAGTGCTTGTCAGGATATTTCAGTGTGTATCTGTTTTGTCAGTGTTGTGTTTGTTGGGGGTGAGGAATCTGTGAGTAGTAGCTACTGAAGTGTAAGGTATGGGTAAGCTTTATATTTCTGCTGGGGGTTTGGTGGACAGTTTCTCTCCATTCAAATTCACACCAAAGGTGTTTCCAGATTCCACTGTAAGTGGAAACACCAAGAGCCAGAAGTCACCTTTGATAAAGCTGTATCATCACCAGTGGTCAAAAAAAGTAAAGCATTTTCAAGGGCCTTCCTGCCGCAGAGAAATACACCTTACTCTGTTCCTTCCTGGAGTGCAGCCTCAAAGCTGCAGAAGCTCCAGATACAGGCATCTTGGGGTTGCATATACTAACAAAAATATAGGTGAAATGCTGTATCTCCATAAGACTAACCTGACGACAACAATGGAGGCAGTGCAGCGGTAGCAGCCAGTAGCTGGAGCAGGGTGAGAGAAAAGCAGGAACATGCCCAGAACTGCAAACAGCTCATCACTTGTTGCATGTAGTGACGGGACTACAAAAAACAGTTTTCATATAAGATAAATTTTTCTGCCTGTAAAACCAGGTTATCAATGACTCATACCCTGAGACAGGTCATGACAAAGTGCATTATCAAACACAGAGAGACAATTAAAGAAAACATTTTCACAATTCTTGGAATCATCTTTTATCCTAAATGAGTTCTCAATATCCTGAGATAGCTACATGCATTTACTATTTAGTATTGTTTCACTGGGTGTCACCTCAGTTTGTTCAGCCTGTAGTGGAATTAATATGAAGTATTAAGGAACACAACTTTGCATTACAAAGATTTCCATCACCTACATGTTTCCCAGGTAATTGTTTTACATTCTTTTCTGTCAACTTTTAGTAATGAGACTCTACTAAATTACTTTTAGTACTGACACTCCACTAAAATATTAGTCTCTGAACCTGTGGTATCTCACAGAAATTAGTTTTTGGGTCATTATTCATTATTTTAGTTCACGCCTATTACAGTCACTTGCCCGATGGCCTGAAATCATGCCTGATTATGTCATGAGAGGAGCAAGAAATGACCAGGATTGCAAAAACTTACAAAAGATACATTGAAAAGCTCCAGTTCTGATAAGATACATGGCAGATGAAATTCAACATGTTCAATACAAACTGAAGCTGGGACACAGTAAAAGGAGGGCTAGTTAAGAAACAACCTACATGAATCTGTGTACAAAAAGCTTTATCCATAGAAAAACAACACAGTGATTAAAACTATTTACTAACCTCCATTATGAGATGGACAAGAGAGACTCTATCATCACGATGGAAAGAGAGTGAGCAGGGAAGCACATTGAGGGATCTAGCCACTTCTGTTGGGGGCGGACCCTTGGATGATGGAGGGCGAATAAACACAGCCTCCCGCATACAAACTTGAGGATGAAGTGGATCAACAGACAAGCTGAGGATGGTGAGGTTAATATTTCAAACCACAATTCTAGAAATCAATTTCTACATACTGTATATGAAATCTGATGTTAAAGTTTTGGAAATCAGTTTCTGTATATGTTGGTGAAAATGCTAATCAGGATGCAAAATTCTATGCTTAATTGTATTCTTTGTGCAATAAACTATTCATCAGTGCATCAGGGAAAGGAGTTGTTCATTTGCAAGGTCCTATTTTTTAAAATGACTTTTAGGCAACACTCCTTATTTGCTCTCACCTTCATGCAGTGGTCTCATGAGCTACTGGATCAATCTTAAAAGGGACAAGCACACACATGTACAGGTAATTATGCCACAGCCACACTTACTTCACCCAAAAAAACACATTTACAGAGCATATTAAGAGAATTCTACAAAATATGCATAAAAAAAAAGTTCTGAAGAATGAAAAACTGTTTCTCTCCAGGGTAATGTCCCACAAGCACTGAAAGAATCTCCATGACTGCCAGGGGTTAGATACCTCTAGTTCCCTATATTCTGGTAAGGTAAATGCCACCAATCCTCACAAACCATCCATTCAGTGGTTCTAGCTCTACCTTGCTTCAGGTTCGCTCCCATTCAAACAGCAGTCACCATCCACACCAGGCTGACCGCCTCATAATTCTTTGGTAAATGGACATTACCCCAACAATTAAGAAAAAAAATTCAAAAGAGAGGGGAAGGAAGGTTGGAAAAAGAACTGAAAAATCTGCTTGCAAGACACTACCCCAGAAGAAAACAGTTTTTCTAATAATGATGTCAACCCAGTAGCAGTTGCTTATAGCCACGGGTGGGTCAGAGCATGGAGTGGAAGCCGATTAATTAAAAATATATGAGAAATAGGCACCTGTAAAGCACCTCAAACTAACTGTTAGCTAAATTTAATGCATCTGCATGTAACCACAAATAAACTTCAACAACTTTAAAGGAATTCATGATAAATTACACATAATCTTTGTGGCTCTCAGTATCAACTAAGTATAAGGGCCTTTTAAACACTTCAGAATGAAACCAAATTTAACATGCATTGACCAATCCTCTGATGAACTGGATACAAGATAAGTGAGGTGGTGGTGACAAGGTAGGCTGGCTTTGTGGGAACACAGCACTAAAGATGACCTGGCATACTTAAGTTGAGTAATTAACAAGTTCTCCATTCTAATCTTCATGAATAATATATTCATCAAAGAGACCTGTTTACTCTTCATACAGGGAATCAGCTGATAATTGAGACATTCTAAGGGAAAATAATTCAATATCCTAGATATGCCAAAATCTCCACTAAAAGACCCAAGTTCCCTACCTTGCATCAGCCTGCATAAACAATCTCATGTTATCTGCATTGGCAGAGGATCCCATCACCATTGTAACCTCTGTGTACTCTTGCATGATGGTGAGCATTGCAAGTGTTGCTGGTGAGTTACAGTCCGTAAACAGAGACACCAGTAATGGAACGTTATCCACATTTTCGAGGTGTGGCTTTATGTTTTCAATACCTTTTGGAAGTCGTGCCTGAAAAAAAGAATGCCTCATTACGCTGAACTTAATCTGAATGCAACTGTTATCAATTTCTATTATCACAATAGCATACATTCATAAGTAATCTTTAATACTTTATTTCTAACACCCTTACCCGATTAGACATATCAAAGTTGATTGATGCTGAGTGTTCAGTGCTATCTGTCACTCTTGAGGGGGAGCGTGATCTGGATTGTCCTGAAGTATGTGAATGCTGATCACTTGTGGGATTCCCCAGATCACACACCTGCTCTTCTTCAGCTAACATTACACACTCTTCACTTGTCCCGCCTGGACAATTATAACCAAAACCTTCAAGTCTGTGTAAATGATAGTAATTTGAAGCAAGGCCTGTAAGATACAAACTATGATGGCACATCAAATTATGTGTTAAAGTCATAGCATATGATGCCAAACATCATGAAATAATCAGTAACATGTTAATAACATGTTGTAATACATTCTACTTACTATGCTTATAACACAGCATATTCTAAAAAATGTAGGCACACATCCATTGTCTAGCTGATATTTCCCACCCCATTTTAAATCTCTTGGAGCAGCCATAAGCCATATATAGATAACATGTCACCAGCAGTAATAATTCACCCCCAGAAATTTTACAGCTGTCAGTTACCCTACAAACACCATGGTGGAAGGACTCTTATTGAAGCATGCATTTGGCAACCACAAACATAATCACGCAGCACCATGGGAAGAAATAAGATACAATTTTGAAGGAATAGTAATTTAGAGAAATATGATGGTGATGATTATTATTATACTTTATTTGGGCCCTGTGATGAGACTTAAGTGCCAGAAATAAGATAGCAACCAGGTTCACAAACTATCATACTGCAAATGAAACTTAAAGGGATTACAACTGCTAATGAAGTTTTCTTTTTATGTTT
This sequence comes from Panulirus interruptus, assembly GCA_032273725.1. Classification (NCBI taxonomy): domain Eukaryota; kingdom Metazoa; phylum Arthropoda; class Malacostraca; order Decapoda; family Palinuridae; genus Panulirus; species Panulirus interruptus. The sequence continues at coordinate 7,827 of JAUTYZ010078723.1, read as the reverse complement.
TAAGCTAATCTATAGGGTCAATTTTTCTTTAATTTTCATTTATTCCAAACCATAGGTTGGACGGAACTGGAGTCCTGAGAATTTACCATTATGAAGCATATGATAGACTAGATGACAGACCATTTGGTCCATCTGCTGAAGATGGGAGGTGTAGCATTTGACAGCAAAGGTGAGGATGCAACTCTTATTTGGCTAGGCCATAAGGCCTGCTGCTTGGTAGTTGGCTGATATTACAGCTGGCTTTTTGAAAGGTGCACAAGCGAATACTGTTTAAAGGAATCTAAATGGAATGCAAGGCTTCTATAAAGTCTTATCAACTCACTTTTCAAGCACATCAACAAAAATATCTTTTTAGCACAACAGTTAACACTTCCCATCAATTCCATTCAAAAAAATCACTGGTATCTTAAAAATTTACAAATCAACTTCTTACCTTTGCTCTTCTTCATCCTCCAAGTATGATGACTGAGACTGAGAGAACTCAGAGCAGACAGAAACCTCCTCCTCAAACTTCACCTGGGCGACCTCCAAATTTATTGCTGAAGGGGCTGAGTGGCTCAGTGCACGGGAAACCTCCAGAGAACTTCTGTAGTGGATGGAAGTCTCTGTTCACCTTATGTTTATCGCATTATAGATGGTAAGCATGTATATGATATCATAGAACTCTACACACAGACAGAAAGACAGACACACACACACACACACAATCCAATATACCTAATCCTGTTTCTAGAAAGTTAAGATATAATTTCCAATCAAACAAATCATGCCAACAATGTACAACAATAACTAAGCTTCATCTCTAAGAGCAAAGAATCATAAACTAAGTACAAAATCAGCATATTTATCTAAAATGTGAATGATAAATGAAATTTTCTATAAGGCTGGAATCATCATGCAACAAATGATAAAGAATTAAAGAATAAATAATCTACAATTCCACATTACCCAGAAGCCAATTTTCCATGTGTTCTTTACATATAGCTTATGGAAACTTTGAACATGATCACAGTCCATTATGAAACTGATAAACAGAGCATATATATTTTGAAGAAGACAAAATGAATGACAGACAAATGAATGGAAAGATACACAGACAAACTGACAGATGGATAAACAGACAAATAAAGAGAGGAGAGACAATGGAAGACACATTACCAGCAAAACCAACTAAATGAGACAGAGAGAAATCATGGAAAGTCTTTAGGTCATTACACAAGACACTAATAGGCTTAAACAGGATCTAGATTTGAACTTGAACAATCATATGGCTTTGATAATATCTCACCTTACATACTTAAAGAGCATGCAGAAGCACTCACTGGGCTACTTAAGATGTTTTAGAACTTGTGGAAGAGTGATCAGTGCCAAGGGAGTGAAAGATACCAAATGTGCCTATCTTTAAGAATGGTGAAAGAAAAAGTGCAATAAACTACAGTGCAACATCGTTAATATGATATGTGAGTAAGGTACTGGAAAAGATAATCAAAAGGCAAATGCATGAGTGCTTCCAAAGAGCAACTACCTGAAAACAGGACTAACTGCAGAGAGAATGAGAGATTGGAACTAAAATTTGTGTTCTTGGACTGCCAGTAAGTATCTTACACTGTCTTTCACAGTGTCTGACACCTTCATTAAAAAATAAAAAATCCATGGAGGATTAAGAGGAGGATGTGTTAATTGGAGAGGAACTTACATAAGTGGAAAAGATTAGATGATAAATGTCAGAGGTGCTTTAAAAAACAGGAATAGTAATACCTGGTGTCCTAAGGGGATATATATATTCCCAATCTAAGCAAATGACAAGCCAAAAGAACTCAAATAATTCCAGAATGTGGTTCCAGATAAGGCTAAACTTACCACAGATATAAGAAGTTCTCAGGGTTGTGAAAATCTACAAAGAGAGCCAGACAGACTCCAGCACTGGACAGATAAGCAGATAATGAAATTCAAATTGAACAAGTGCAAAATGATGAAGTTGAGACACAGTATGTGAGACCATGTTATGACTACAGTTTAACATGAGACCAATTAAAGTACCATATGAAGTCTAAATGAAAAATTAGGGAGGGACATAGGAATTCAAAGAAAACCCAAAAATCAAAAAGAGCGATAAAATTGGTATACTACACACTGGCCACTATGCATTGAACATCAAAAAGCTAGAGAAATTGGATGGCAGAAAGAAGTTATCAGCTGGGATCCTGGAAATATTGTATAGACCTCCCTCCCCATATGCACAAACAGGTATCACATGCACAAATTAACTAAAATACTTAGGGAAACAGATACAATTAATGTAAATATATCAATCATAATAGGTGATCATGCAGCAACTAATGAACTTGTGAAAAGATACAAAACATTGTCCTATACACAATCCTTCATGCTGCCCACCTTACAAATGAGTATATTCATCTCTGCATGTTAATGCAATAGCTCAGCCCATGTCTAAATAACATAATTAATCTGAGCTTCTAAATGAACTTAAGGGTTTTCCAAAGAACTACTGAATATAATAAGCTAGGTTTTACATACATCTCTGCAATGAAAATTCTTATTAACTTGGAATCTAAAACATTAAAAAATATTTTTTTTTTACATCACATGAGCTAGTCTTCACACCATATTAACTAGTCTGGGCTATAATAGAAATGGTAGGTACTGTAAATCCTTTAAGAGCACTTATGAAATACATTTGACTATTCAGAAAACAGTAATGAATAATCATATATCTATAATGAAGGCCTTTATGATTAATAAATATACAATTTTATGCATATGCAGGACATGTGCTGGTGAATATTATATAAGTATATATAGCAGATGACAAGAAAAAGCTGAGTTTTAACTTCATGATTTTGTATGTACAATCTTCATATTCTATAGTGGATCTGAGAGCTATAGTAGAAGGTATTTTCTGTTCCAAATCTCAATGTTGTATGACTTGTTAAATATGAAATCTTTTCAAATAACTGAATCAGTTTTTACAGTCTTTTACTACAGCTTTCATTTACTATTACATGCAAAAAAATTCATTTCTATGACTGCTAGAATCACTAAAGTTCTATGACTGTAAAACTGTGAAAGGTGTGTAATGTGCTTCCTGATGTAGTATCCACATACCTTAAACCCAGCCCTTTTCTTCGTAGACTCTTACTACGTTGAAACCCTTTAAAGGAGGAGCTAGAGGCATCGAGAAACATGTGCAAGGCAATAAGAACAAGTAAACACCAAAACATTATTTTAACAATTATAGTGGTGGCTGTGAGGAGCTGATAATATTGAAGAACAACAAATGACTAAAGTTTGAAGGCCAATTAATAAATGCACTGTCTACGAAAATAAAAACTAACAGAATGCCTTAAGTGTTAAATATCAGTCACATAAGCTGAATGCACAATGCCATTCAAAATCCAAATACTAAGATTTAATCTAATTGATACATGAACAGATTAAATTTTATATAAGGTCTCAACTTGCAGACTAACCTTTAAAAACATATTATTAAAAATTTTCAATACTACAGAAAAGCAATGACATAATGAAAGGGATGAAATGCAGCCTTAATGTTTATAAATCTTTACCTAAGAGCATTTCATCACCAATGTGAATGGGGGACAGAATCATACAGTGTTACCTCAAGCAATTACCTGATAACTCTGAAAAAGTAACAGTTCACCACAATCTCTAGGGACCATGCAATTACAAATATGAAAAACTATACCACAATGTACCAAAAAATACAACACCCCCATCCTGACCTTTTCCACTCATGTATCACACTGGTATATATCCACTATATTGTTAATGAATGCAAAGATGGGTGTGTTTTAAAGTATAGTAAACCCAGCAGTGCCATACGAATGCAATTTATGAGTCATGAACATAAAAAAGAGAGGAAGAGAGTGGATTTGGACAATATATGTTGTGAGACAGACTGATCACATAGGAGATGACAGTGTAAGAGAGAAGTGCAGAAGTAATTGGAGTCTGACTGACAGAGCTGACCAGGGTGTGCTGAAATCGTTTGGACAAATGGAGATGATGAGTGAAGGAAGACTGATTAAGAGCAACATAGAAGGGATATCACTCACCAAAGTTTACCTCCATAAATCTTAAATTCCACAATGAAGCCCCAAAAGTGAAGTTCTTTCCCAACCCTCTTTAGTTTCTTCCTTCATGACATTCAATCACCTCCCACATAACACACTGTGAAAGTCCTCACCTACGTAGATGTCCTCAAATTTTTGTATAATTTCTGTTCTTTTAACTTCCCCATTTACCGCATAATCAAACATAAGTGTTACATGACCACTTTTCCCAAATGGCTTATCATATATATCATATTTTCAACATCCATGCCAGTATGTGTGAAAATAAGATCTAGTAATGATATATATTTCTATTTCAATTCATATTTACCTCATGAACTCTTCATAAGAAAAAATCCTAGTCTTATCCAGGACCTCTTTCCAGAGGCTCCTGCAGCTCAAGCCTGCACTACTTCCAGTAGTAGGGAATATGAACTTCTTGGAGTGAGAAGTTCTATGACGAGACTTTACAAGATGCATAACATGCTGCACTAGAAACCCGTAGAAAACTAAAATCTAAAATTCAACCTGAGCTGCATAATTTCCCAAATTGGTGACAGGCGCTGGATTAGTTTACTCACAATTTAAACCCCATTACATGCTAATTCTTTCCTGTTTGATCAACAACTGTTCTGCTGGATATCTTGTAAAATATCAATCCCACATTCACAAACATATCTTACACATACAACATCTTTAGTTTACGTATACTCATTATAACTTAGACGGTAGCTATCAAAAAAATTAAGATCTTTATCCTCTTTCTTCTGATGACTTTCTGAATATAATCAGTATCTTTGCCAATATCTTTGGTGAAGCAAAAAAATTGAAATAAAAGAAAATAATTATGGTAAGGATGAACAAACATTACAAGTAAATTGGCTGGGTGGTATACATAAAAAATCAGACCGTATGATAATCAACTGTAACACAATTTTAGCTAAGAACTGTAATTATACTGTAGATATGCTTGCTTTAGTCCATCACTTAACTTAGCTGTGAAACATACTTATTCAATCACGGATACAAACAAAACACTCACCACAAGCCAGTTACCTCTGATATCTATGTAGCTTTCCATTATTCTGTTGACAAAACATGCTGCCCTTACTTCACCACACTACAGGAATTATACTGTACAAAAAGACAATTTTTCCTGGATCTTTAACATGCTGTTCTAACATAATTGTGCTATATATCTGCTCACTGTACAGCTAAAAGTGTAAAAAACATTCAAATAAATGTTATCAGGAATATATAAACATGCTGAGTATCTCAACATTCAGTACTCAAGCATACAAAAGACTTGCAAACATGCAGAGTCTCTTCTAGATTCACTTAAAGGAAGCTTTCGGTGCAATATCAATTGCACTGCACAGTAAAAGCTTTTTCAGTAACACAAATATTTTCTGCCTAATCTATTTTTTCAAGAAGTTTTTCTTTCCTATTATATATTTCAAAAAGTTTCTGTTGAGTCAATTATTCATTATTAGTGATTTCAGGCTTATGGCGTACCCTGCTCTCAAAATCTCAGATTTCCTTTACATCCCTCCACCATCATTATAGTTGGATGCCCTACAGCCACAAATTGAGCATTCTGCTGGTTAATCACTGTCACTGAATAACATGTAATTATTTATGCTTGGACATGATCAGAAACTATCACTGAAATAACAACAATAACCTATTCAAGAGAATGGTTCCAAATTGTTATGAGCCCATCTGATGGAAAATATCGGAAATAAGAGTGATATTCTTCTGGGATAGCACAGTCATTTACAGTGTAAAGATCTATTACTGAACCCACAGTGCAGCATTAACCATGGAACATGTGAGAGTTACAAGCTCCATACTGAGGTCACTGTATCATGTCCATATCAAACACCAAATTATCACCTGAAAGCTAAATATGGTTTTAGTGGTTCATAGTAAAATTTTCTGTTTTACAGGATTAACTAAGCTTCATATCATAGTTTGGTGACTCATATTATCTTGTGTTCTGACAGCATTCACGACACAGAAATTGACAGGAAAATGCACAAGCTAATCAAAGTACGTACTGTACTTGGTGAAAATCTGACTAGGTAAAAGAAAAAAGAAAGGAATGCAAAGGAATGCACACTACAACAGACAACTGGGTTCTTTTGTTGTGATAGCAGAAGAGATCAGAAACACAGAACTTCATATTTGAAGAGCTAAAAAGCAAACATCTAACTAAGAGAGAAATGCCTGTAATCTTTATATATATGGAGAATCAAATAATGTCTTGTGGACTTGAAGTAAAGTATTTGTTCAGTGTATCTTTAAATGTATCTATAGTATTGCCTTCAACTATTCTTACATGTAACTCATTCCATACATTAACAATACTGTTGAAGAAAAAGTATTCCATCTCAAATGAAATAAAATGTTTGCCCATAAGTTTGGATCCAATAAAAGTGAATTCAAACTGATCCAGCCTTCAACTTATGCTTATAATGAAAGTGTCAAAGCCTTTGATAATCTTTAATACCTGTATCAAATTCTTTATTAAGTTTCTGTTTTCTAAGCTAAATAAGTTTACTTCATCTACCCAGTTTTCATAGCATGTTTCTCAATTTGGAAATCATCTTGGAAGCTTGCTGCTGTACTCTTATTTTTTTTTTTTTAAGCAGGATGTCCTGAACTGAACACAACACAGTTTATGAATGCTACACATTGTCCTGTATGACATAACACTGGTCATATCTAACATGATTATAACAAACCTAAAAAAGTTAAAGTCTGTACAGCACATTCATAGAAAAAAGATGGTCATTTATGAGCCCATATTTCACAGAATAACAAAGTGTTAGCATACCAAAGCTAATGACATCAAACCAACCTTTCATGACCTTGAACTAAGTCTAATATGAAGAGAATTCAAAATTGTGCCTTTTATATTCCTGAGAATATATGCAGCACGAGGATACAAAAGGAAACCATGTTTAACTAAATATGCTGATGATTCAACCTATCTCTCAATGGCAGACATTTATTGAGGCATTTTATGTATCTTAAGTAAACAGCTTGATGGGATTTTTAGGTGTTTCTCTAAACATACAAACAATGTGCATATCATCATTCGAGACTCAATAAGATTACCAATTACTCAAGTAATCATTTGTGGGGAAGCAATCAGTACCTGCTTGTACTATGACAGTCCTAATCTTGTGCAACAGGTTTCAAAGGATAAGTCAATGAAACCTGTCTTAGAATAAAAAGAGACATTTCTGCCCTGCACTCCAGTCTAGTCAAGACACCTGAACACTGACAGAGAAAGCCAAACTACTTTTAAAAAATATTCAGTATTATCCAATGACTAACTTTTTAATATCCTTAGAAAGCTAGAAAACTGTAAACCAGAATACCCTAATAAACCACAATCAACTATAAAGAAATCTATATTTGCCAGGCATTGTCTAATAAAAAGAAGCAGTAAGAACACTGGTTACTGAACTTACACGACAGTGTTAAGCACTTATTCTGCCAAATAAACCTTGCTTTGACATATTTTGTAATAATATTGTTCAACATTTATGGAGGCTCTTTTGCAGTGGCTAACCCCTTGAAGGAGTTCCCGACGGGAACAGGCGTAAGGGATATTGATAGACAGATGCTGTTCATCTGCATCGCCTCCTTAATCTTGTATTTTCCTGAAAGGTTCAACCTTTCACTTCATTTAAATCAGTCTTCCCCGTTCTTTAGATCCGTG
>JAUTYZ010078612.1:0-11095 GCA_032273725.1 Panulirus interruptus | reverse complement strand
ACACACACACACACACACACTAAGAAATATTCAGTTGTTAAGGGTCTGTAACGAGGTAATGTGATTTTCAGGTCCTCACACGAAGGTCAAGTCGATTCCTTGAACAAGCACTTTAAAAACCGGTGGTATTTGTTTTTAATTAGCTCATAAGCGCCGAATTCTGCTCTTTCAAGGAGTTGCTTAAGATGGTTCCAGCTTGATGGGCGATTTTGCATTTCAGCTTTGTAAGAGTGTTTATCCATCTTCAGGTGTTAAGTTTCATATTCTTTCGTCACAAATCTATATATCTTGGTCTCAAAGATTCTTTGTGTAAATCGATTATTTCATGTTTTGTAAATATGCTGTAAACGTACTTTTGCTCTTGTAAGTTTATGGTACGCATTGAAATATATTTTAGTCACCACCGTAGCGCACAGCTTTACCTGTAAACGGGTGAACGATTTCATTGCTTCGTCTGGTTGGTGTAAAACCAAAACGCGAACAAGTGGGAGTAAGACAAAAATAAAAGCCCGACGACTTGGATTTATGCTTTCATACAAGTGTGTTATAGCTAGACCACCTGCACGTGACCTGTGTGACTAAACGAATAAATAACCAGACTTTGATCTGTCTAGTAATTTCGTAGGGACTGTTTTTTTGAACCTAGAAATTGGTTATGTCGCAGAGGATTCGTGTGGTATATTGTATTCTTCCGCGACTCTTTACACGATTGTCGGTTTTCTTCATGTTCGAAATATAAAGATAATTTTAGACTCACAACATAAACAGCTACAAAGAAAACGGAACCGGAGGACCGAAAAGCAGGAAGAATGAGACACAAATACTTTAACGTAATGATATTGTAAGGTCTTTAATGTGCCAGGGGGTGTAGCATTTCCGACAAGTTCTCAAAGAACCAGATTCGGAAACAGGAAGGCAATAGAATCTTGTAGAAAGAAAGCATTGGTTCCATTGTACTGATATGCCACGGCGCGACGTTTCAAACCCATGCGTCTAGAAACCAGCTCCAGCATAAAATAGGTGAGCGTGACAGGCCCTCCGAACTCGATAATTCCAGTGTCTTCCATTATAACTTCCATCTGAACTTTAAAATTCGTATTAGATTGTCTAAAAGAGGAAACTCCAGAAGCTGGTGACAGAGTTTTAGAGAGTGTGTGAAAGGAGAAACTTGAGAGCAAACACGAACAAGGGTGAGGCAACGAGATAAAGCAGGGGGTAAGGCAGGATGGTTTGAGTGTAAGTTTGAATGGGGAGGACGTGGAGGAAGTCGAGGGCTCAGGGGACCTGGTGTATGTGCGTCAGTGGATGGAACTATGCGGTCAGAAGTGAACCATAGGGTGGGGAAGGGGGCCAGGCGTTGGGTGCATCATGGGAACCTGTGAAAGGAGAGGATAGTTTCTGTTAGGGCAATGAATGGTATGTTTGAAGGCACAGTAGTCGCGACAGGGTTGCGTGGATGTAAGCCTTGGACGTAGAACTCAAAGTAAAAAAGAGTGTGGACGTGATGGACATGAATTGTCCAAAGACGATAAATGGTGTGAGGTTGGCTAATAACGTAAGGAATGACAGCGTGAGAGAAGGGTGAGGTAGTATGCGCAGTAAGATTAAGAGAGCTAACCAGGGTGTGCTGAAGTGAATCAAACGTATTGGGAGGATGAACAAAGAAAGGGAAATTAAGAGGATCTAGCTGTCAAAAACGGAGAGAAGGACACCAGGAAGGAGATATAATGACTGAATAAGGAGATTTTTGGGGAACTGGGCTTGAACATTCAGGAAAGTGAGAGGTGCACAAGAGGTAAAATATATATGGGTGACTGAGGTGGGGCACACGAAGCTCTGGCTCTTATGCCCACCTGTGTATCGCATTGCCTGCACGCCTCACATCCCCCTTCATGTTCAGGCCTCGATAAATCAAGCGTCTTGCACTCGACCCTTCCATCTCGCCCTCGGTTTCCCATTCCTTCTTGTTTCCTCCACTTCTAACTCGTATATCCATTTGGTTAATCTCATCACACTCATCCTCTGCCATTGTAAAAATCATTTCAGTACACCCTGCTCAGCTCTCTCCAACTGAATCCGCTTACTACCACACCTCTCTCACACGATGTCGTTCTTTACTCGATCAACCCTCTGTACAACACATGGTGCTCTCAGGTGTTTCATTTCCAACACTTCCACCTTTAGGCCCACGACTCGCATCCATACAGCACCAGTAGGCCCACCACTAAACACACCCACCTTTCCCCCTTAAGGAAAGTGACCTCTTTTTCCATACACTCCTCAACGTATCAAAGACCTTAGCCACCTCATCCGTCTTGTGGGTTACTTCAGGTCTCAGAGTTCAATCCATTGTCATGTCTACTTCCGGGTATCTAAATCACCCCACTTCCTCTATCGAAGTTCACACTCAAACCAACGTGTCTCTCTCCTCTGCGAAACCTCATTGCCTTATTTCTCTTCTCATCAATTCTTACCTTCCTCCTTTCACACACTCTCCCATAGTTAAACACTAGCTTCTGGAGTTTCACACTCGAGTCCGCCATCGGAGCCGCGTTATCTCCTAATAGCAACAGACTCACCTCCCACCTCCCACTTCCCCAGCGGAATGCACAAGGCTCGTTGGAGGACTAACTCCATACAAAATACACGTGAAAAAAAACTTAAGAATTGTGGAAGAAAATGACAGCCAGACAGATCATCGAAATCCTTTAAAACATATAAATGATTATTGAGATGTAAACAATGAGAGGATTATATACCATAATACACAAACACCGTCGGAGAACCGAGAGCTGAATAAAAATGCGGACTGAAATTACATGACATAAAATTGGGGCAGAATTATAATCATAAAAACCTAGAATTAAGCAAAAATTAACCTTCAGTTTTAGCCAGGGATTTTATACCACAAAAATCCGTGTGCTGCTGAAAAAGAAAACGAAGGCTTATGAAAAATCTAACTCAAAAAATGAATGTTAGTGGAAGTGAAATAATCATTTAACTTTAGTTTCTCTTTCCATATCCACAAAGTCTTTAGAACACAGTTCAAAATCACAGTTTACAAAGTCCGGAATTTTAAAGTCGCTAGATTGTAAATTGCTGTCTAACTGGGGCTTTCATGGGTTTATTCAATTTCATACCAGTTCGGAAGGAGCAATCAGTATGTTCATCGATGCGCAGGGAAAGACTGCGTGAGGTCTCTCCAGTATATACTGCCTCACGAGTGCTTCGCTTATATTTGCACACTATACATGAACCTGTGGGCGGTGGGATTCCGTTTTTTTATATTTGAACAGGCTACCAGTAGTATTAAAAGAGATTAATTATAACCTTGAATAAATAGTATGATAATCAACTCTGATAATTTGTAACAATTAAGTTTTTATGGAAAAACTAGTAGGTCCTAGATAAGATAATTTCATTTAGATTGTATTTTCAGGTGCAGTGATTGTAGAACTTTTTTTTTTTACATAAAATCCTTAAATGTTATTTTCTAAAAATAAATACAAAGGGAATCCGTTTCTCCTGAACATATCTCTTAGAAAATCCCACTCTTTGGCAACAATGAGGTTGGTTTTAGATAAATGCTCGGGCAGACAGTGTCGAAATCAAACTAACTTTCAATTGTAATGGCAAGAAAGAATCGAACATAGAGGCAACGCCTGTGTGTGGTGATTTCCTGTAAACTGATGCAGAGACACTATCATCTCTGTAAACATCAGGATCTGGGAAGGGAAGTTTGTTCACTTGTGATGCTGAAAATCCGACATATGTGAAAATGACATCTATTGATCCTGTGCCTAAGGTAATACAATACAATTTCCTTCTAATCTGCATTCAGTCATATGTTTTGCAGCCTCATGGAGGAGACTGACTCCTACTCTATAGTAGAGTAGCTTATACTGGGAAGACCTTACTCAAATCTTCCATGAGCAGCGATGAACATATTGGTTGCTTATTCAGAACGGGTTTGAAATTGAATAAGCCAACGACCTCCCCAGTTAGACTGCATCGTACGATCTAGTCACATCAAAATTCCGGACTCTGTAAATTATGATTCTGATGTGTTTATTCTAAAAACTGTGGATATGGAAAGAGAAACCAAAATTATCATTTAACTTTCAATAAAATTATATTTTTTCTTAGGTTCTTCTCATGCCTTCGTTCTCCCTTTTCAACAGTACAAGGATTGTGACTAGCCATGCTCTAGTTACCCCCTCATTCTTATACTTTTACTTTCATCTCGTCGAGCGAATATCATCATCTGCTGTCTGTATCGCGTTTAGGGTCACAAAACCTCTTCGTTCTTCATCTTAATCCTTGAGTTAAAACCTCGCTATTCCCAGTGAAAATTAGAGGAACAAAATCATTTGGGAATATTCTTCAAAAGAGGGATTAATGGTATATATGACATTTATCTATCACTGATGATTCTCATGGTTTTAACAACCAAACACAGTGGAATTGGATCATTTACCCATAATGTTTTCTTTATCTAATCACTGTGAGAGAGCTCTCAAAACACTTTTAGATATATTGGACTACGAATAACACTTTCTGAAAGACTCCTAAAAGACAGTTACTGTAATTCATAGGCAGTATATAAGGACGAATCACTTGCCACCTGTAGTTTGTTATGAATTAACTATGACCCCCATCCTGCTGGTGCAGATTCTGACGTTATTATGCGTGCATTATGACTGTGTGTCAGTACTGCCTTTGAACAGCCGTAGCAGGTTTGTCTGTAAGAAAATAAGGTATTTCTCAGAGAAAAGAGAGAGACGATAGCACCTTTTATATGGGTGTGGTCATTACACGATCATAGATTGAGAAACAAGTGTCAGAAAGCACTCATCTTTTATCATCAAAAGGTCACACATCCAACAGTTTTCAGTATCGTAGTACGAATACAAAGACAGAGCACAACAGACCTGTACAAAAACACCATTTTCCCTTTCTTATTTTTCTCTTTATATTTGAGAACGACATAACTCGAGCTTGCAATGGTCTCTCGTCAAAGCTCATTCATAAATCATCAGCACTGTGCACGAAGTGCAATAGCATGTCTCTCTTAAGCTTCTTGTTGCTGGATTGAGGAAGACTCTTAGACTAGCACAACCACTCACTTCAACACAAAACGTTCTTTCCATGCTACGGACGCAGGCACATACTGCAGTGACGCGAAGAAAAAAAAGATACGAAGAATTGCAATCCGTACTTCATATCATTATACCTTAAAATCTTGAAGTCTTCAGCTGTAGCGATCAACATCACTTTTGTTTGAAGAAGTCCCTCACTGCCACAGCATTCCTAACTGGTGTGATATTTATGTAGTGAGGATGTAAGGTGTGCTGTATACACACAACTCCCGTTTGCCATATGGCTGACAAAGGTGCCAACTAATTGTCAAGCCTCTGCGACCAAGTGATGTCCAAAAATGGTGCGTAGTTTTCACGGGTCTCATTTAACTGTCGTTTCTAATTAGCCAGTCATCATAAGTGTGCTCGTGAAGTTTGACACTCCCTTTACGTTCTAATTGTTCACAGTGATGAGACACTTTACGAAAAGAAAATATTATTTACGAGTGGTGTGAGTAGACAGTTACTAGAATACTGATGTTAATTGTAGAAACTACACCAGCGCTGCCAGTCTGGGTGAATTGTACCATGATTAAGTAAACCAAGTTATGGAAATGTCTGATAGATTTCAGCGGCAAATCTGGAATCACATTGAAAGAGCTGTAATTAATCATGAATTATGCATGAATTATTGTAATCGTAACTAGTTAAGATGACGTCCAAATTAAGCAAAGTTATAGTACACAGGATTTTGGATTGTAATTAAAAATTTGTCCTTAGAGAAAATGGGCTTTTTACCAGTAACAAAACGTTGAGTATTTTGTACTGAACAGAACAGCGTTTCTCTTGTACGAAAAGTCAAGTTATTGTGCAGAGAAGCGGTAGCACACTCTGTTAAGGGGCGGCAAGTTCTTCTTTGTCATCTTATGTATATACTTACTCTTCATATTAGACGTTATAGATAATTCCTAGGACGTCTCGCAATATTTCAGCCATGATTCAACTGCCTTTTTGTCTATAGAATCTCATTACATCATTGATTTTAAACTATCTTGATCTTAGATTCAGGAACGTATTTTAGAATTACACAGGGACACACCTCAACACCAGTCTGACGCTTCGCATGCAATCCGCATGGTAAAATCATATGAAAACTATCGAAAACTTTACCATACGGTCTGCATACTTTCATTCCTATGAAAAAGTAAATAAACATGAAAGCAAAATGAACATAGAAAGTGCAGATAGATCATGGGACGAAATGCCAGGAAGTATGCACACAAAAAAAAGTTGAAAATAGGCTACAGTTGCCATGGAAATCGAATATTGTTCAAAGTCCAGATCTACGTCTCTTATCCAGTCTTCGATATGTGACAGTCACATGTTAATGTAAGCTGGTCATGAAGACCTGTCAACCTATAAGCTGGTCATCAAGACCTGTCAACCTATAAGCTGGTCATCAAGACCTGTCAACCTATAAATGCAATATAACACATGGACGATAGATACAGCCAAAGTCTGCATCCTAATACTGAAATCCATTTGGTTACGTGATTGCCGTAAACGCATGTAACTTTTCGTGCAATTTATAGCTCAGTTTATCTACATCCTTTTCTCAAATAACTGATCCCTTTACAAAGATAGACTACCGTGGCCACGGGATAATTAAAAAAAAATAGTGAAGCTTCGATTCTAATATTTGCGAAAGAGAAAAGATGTAGGGCTTGACTACCAATCCAACAGTATTTTCAGGGCAACCGCACGCCATATTTAACTTGTTTTTATACTTTAAGGCATTTCACTTCAACATCTATCCGAACTTTTGATATATCATTTTATATCTAGTTATAAACGAATATATGGCATTCTTATATGTACACGGAAATGCATAAGTATCGACCTATACGCACACGGTGAGTATCTGGACTCATGGAAGACACACACAAGAAAGCACTGAGAACACGGTCAGACGACCGAGTGGAAATGAGAGTGGCATTTGTACGAGTGGGAAAAAATACACGGCGTAACAAGCGCTGCCACTGGTACGAGCAAATGTTGAATATTTAACGTTATTTCGAACTGGTTTGTACATTACTTTGATTGCCAGTATTGAGAGGGTAGCGCTGGAGTTTGGTGAGTCGAGAGCTGGATTACACTAGAACAATGTAAATATATATCTGCATATATATTGGATACATATCGTCACACACATTTACTGTTCATTTTCGTCTACGTTTTTACACGAAAAGAAGAGCAGCGTATAGTGAGCGAACCATCCGTTCCATCACACGTTAATGACACAGCTTGACCATTTGTTTGTCTCAGTGTTAGACTGAAGAAGAACCGTGCTCTGTAATTCATTCAATTGATACCTCTATTCTGGATTGGTCAACTAATCTTGCTACAGCATCACTGAAAGTGAAACACAAGCTTGATACCAATTGTTAGCGTTTCTTTTTGTTATACATCTACTGCAGAAGACATCTGAATAGAAACGTGGATCTACAACAGTCTAGTTAACCAAGTCGTATATTTGTCTAAACCTTAAGCTGATGGTTCTCATCATCTGGTGCGAATCACTTGAACACACACTATTTATGTGTCCGGAAATGTTTACCAAATTTAGTAATGACTCTAGTCATGAAGCTCCCTAATATACACTGATTAGATCCATGTAGATTTCTTTATAACAGTATGGCTGATGCAGGAAGTGTTTAATGGTAGTTTGGCTTTATCAATATAGCTGTTGAAACAGTTACAATCGTTGACAGAACGATATTGCTTGTCTTCGATCACTCATTAGCAAACTGATATGTACACATATACTGAAAGCAATAGAATACGTCACAGTCCACCTCTAGTTGTACGTCTTTTGTACACTATGTGGTTGGTGGACGGCTGCATGAAATTGAGAAACGAGTATTGACTGCCTAAGGTGTATACTGCTAGCGCCCTAACGGGTCTCCACCACAGGTTCAGGTATGAATGGACGAATGGCATGAATTCATGTTTCACCAGAATAAGAAAAAAGAATGTCAGACTGGATGAAATCTCCACCAGAGATCACACTATAGCCGATGGCAAGGAAACGTTTACTTAAAAATACCATAAAAAAACAAATTAAGAAATTGCTTAAAACGTATCAGCAACAGCAACAGATGATCAGTGGATTACAAACTCTTAACACTTCTTTAATATCGTTGCTGCTACAAGTGACTGATAGGCAATTGCCTGAGAAATACATTCGTCCTCTGATACAGTGATCATAACTGTGCTGCCTTTCTTAGTCTGGTTCCGTCCGTTTGGCGTCTTTGGTATCTTGTGTCCTTAGTAATAGCAAGACTGGATGTGATGCATTTCGTAAGAGTGAGTCCCTCTCTCGTGAATGCAGTATAATGTTACGAAGTTCATGATGACGTACTGACAGTGAGGCACATTTCACATACGTTTTGAAGCCATGTCGACAAGGTGATCATGTAGGGAAGAGCGGACATTTTCATATCTTGTTACAGAGCTGATGGTTGCTGGATGTTCCTCTGTAAAAGAGAGTAACGTATGTAGTGAGTATGTATGAAAATATACAATATGAAAATGTAACCCAGCAAGAATAGAAGAAACCTTTGGCTGGTTACAAAGAGTAGTTAACACTGAGCTGGGCTGCAGTTTATGGGATGATCAGATATACTAGAACAGCAGATACGTCTGCCTCAGGCCTCGTCCGAGGTCTGCCTGTCAAACAGATGAATCATAATCACGATCTTCATGGTTTATTGGGTACTTTTTATTCAACATTTTATATATTTGAAGATTCTGAGACAGTCAATGGTGTTCACCTATCCTTCTGGCTATTACTGTTGGAATGCATCTTTCAGGTGCTGATAGGAATGTTACCAGAGTCATAGCCGACTGGAAACCATATGAACATTAGATGTGGAATCCCAAAAATGAAGTGACTTGTGTCCATGGACCTATGTTGGTGTCAGAATCAATTTTAAGCAATTCTAGTAATAGCACTCGTTGTTCTCTGCTGGTATTTACTAAACCTGTGTTCAGAATTAAGTGGGGACGTGTCAAAGAATAATCATAAATCTATCATCGGAAAATGAAACACAGAAGTCTAGGATAATGTATGACGTATAACACATGATGTTCATCTTTACTTACAACCTTACTTGTGCACACCATATAGGTAGCCTCCATTCACTGCTGTGCTATAATCTGCAGCATAATCAACCAATTCCTCTTATTCTGACGTAGTGGTAGACAAGTCAGCTTCTACCAGTTGTAGATCCATCAATAGACGTCAGGTTAGCTTCAAACTATCAAAAGGATGCCACCATTATTACTGATATGACCTATTATTAAGTCCTGTTCTTCAAAAAACATATCCACAAAATGATGTATGACCGTCGCTACGTAGAAATTCATCAATCAAAACATCTTGTATCACCGTTTAATCTGGAACCATCGCGAGAGCAACGAAGAAATCCCACTTGAGGTAATTTTCCACAATGTCTCTTTGGTGACATACTTTGCATCTCCCCCCACGATACCTCACTTCAAGTCCACTTTTTTTTTCCAGAAAAATTGAAAATCGGTCGTTGTCGACAAAAATATTGAGAAGAGCATTTCTGTTTGGGTGTGAATATAATTTCCTGGGAACATACAGCCGTGAGGTACCGTCACCGATCCCTAAGGGTAAGAGGAGAGGTCGCATCATCACACCTGAGGCTCGTAAAGAATTACACTATCGTGATGAAGGTAGTTAAAGACTCTTTTCGTAATGTCCCTGAATTCTGTATTGTGCTTGGCTTTGGGCGCGCCATGACATTCCTTAAAAAATAATCATGTGAACTGATCTGATAATGTATTCAAAACCCCAGAGATGCTTCAGAACTCGATGTGACACGCTTTTTAAGGACTGTGAAATTATACCGGTCTGATATAATTATCTGCGAGAATTATATAGTTATTCAAGCAGACAAAATTTATGTGAAACTCGGCAAGTATTTCCTCCGCTGGTGTGCACCAAATTTTGCCGTCACCGTGAGGATGCCTCCGATCTAGGAGCGCAATTGCCGTCGTCATCTCTGGTTGTGAAACATGGTTCCTTAAGAGACTCTCTATAAACATGAGGTACACTCGGCTGTGGATTGCCATCGGCTCCGCTCTGCCAATAAAAGCCAGTGGCGCCGTGAGCGCAACCAGAGAGACGGGGGGGGGGAGTCCGTCTTCAAACAGGAGCCCACGCCAGTACATGCCTGCACGGCTTCGGCACGCACGCCTGCACGACCTCATTTCGTACGCTTGCACGCTCGCGCGCACGTACACTCTCGGTGTCGCAGTGACAGGAGCCTTCACGCCTCACGTACCAGCCTTAATGATAGTGCAGCCAGTGATGTAATCTCTCTTTGTGATATATTAAAAAAGAAAATACATTGACGAGAGAGAGAACCAGTAGTGGCGTACCGCAGGGGCCGTGAGATACTGGCGCGACTTAATAACCCGATCTAATATATGGGAGGGAAAATATATACCCAGACGTTTCGAGCATTTTGAACAATATTATGATTACATTTTTTCCAGGGGGTCAAAGTCAACAGTGTGTGGGAGGAGGTAGGTGTGGTGCGAGTCCTTGGAGGTGGGTGGAGGGCTCCTGAAGGGCTCTGGTCGGCCCTTAAGAGCTGATGGGAGGGGGGGGGGGGCTGCCTTCTCCTCCTCCCGGAGGGCGCCAAGCCACCGCCCCTCAGCCATGTGTCAATATTATTGCCTGCTGAAGTAGCAGCGCCCCCGCCGTACGGGCGAAGGCGGATGAAAGCCGTCCCTGTAAGGTTCCCCACATATCACGCCGTCCATCTTGCCACCATCGCCCCAGCGGCTTCTCCTGGTGGTGGTACTGCTGACGGTGGCTTGGTGATAATGGTGCGTTATGCTCCTCGTGGTAAGGGTACAGCGCAGGTTAACAACGCGTGGCATTAAATGAGGAAAGCGTCCGACCGGCCTAACGTGCGTGACGA
>JAUTYZ010078169.1:0-18147 GCA_032273725.1 Panulirus interruptus | reverse complement strand
ATTTTATCAGTAATCTCTAATGAAGGCTAGTCCAGGTCGACCCAGGTCACAGTTTTATAAATTAGCCATAGATTATAATGGTCATATGGCGGATAGGGAGAAATAATGAGCAGCGTCATGAGGAAATAGTGTGGTATGCGAGTGTGGCCACATCCTGGACCTGCACATCCTGGCACCGGGACCCAGTAAGTACCCGGACGTCAACAATAATAAACAATTCCCAGCTGATTACTTAATATGACCTGGTCTGCCCGCCTCGCACAGCCCATGGAGGTCACTCGCCAACCTCTCCCACAGACACGGACACAAATGACGCCCCTCCAAGCAACCTGACGAAGGATTGAGAATGGAAAATGGCGGAGATCGGTGGTAATACTGGACGGACGAGTTGGCTAAAGATAACACGTAGTTTCGCTGAGTTAGAATGGTAGACTATGTTTGTTGTAAGTGTATTTTGACCAGGAGCCATTGTTTGCACATTTATGTAGTACCAAAAAGTATATATATTTATATTTTTACACAGTCATCAAACCCTGTGCCAAATTTAGAGAAATGACAGGAAAGGATTATTCTTTGGGCTCGTCTTCACCGGTATCCCAAAACAACGAAATCCAACGAAATCCTTGAGGATTGCATTGGGGACGGTGAAATGCGCCTGTAATGCTGTGGGAGACTCAGTCGACGAGTGAAATTCATGTATATATTTGCAGTTTGAGGTTTGTGTAGGTTAGGCTGGTTAAGTTGGTGTAGGGTAGTTGAGGTTAAGTTGGGTTTGTGTAGTAGTTACTGCTACTCAGCATGAAGTATGGTGTCACATCAGTGGGATGGAGGTCACGAAATAAAAGCATAAAAATACAGAAAAGCAATAAACTACTGCTATGAACATAAGCTTCATTAATGGACTGGATCTTTTATGATATTACAGGTTTATTTCACTGACCATACTGCAGTCTTTTAGGTTTTGGGTGGCTTTCGTTGCTTAGGAAGACACTGTTGTAAGTTATTGACTCATCGACAATAATCTAATCAAACAGTATGTTGCGAGTATTGAAATAAAGTCTGACATGCACTTAAGAATGTGTGTCTGTAAACTTGAGAAATTGCCCAGTTTTTCATAGAACTAGTTTTGCGTCACCACATTATTAACTGTGGAATATACTTTGGAATGTGAATGAAAATTATTAATATACCTGCTTAGCAATTGATTGGAATAACCATTTGATATTAAGTAATTTTGTTTAGCAGTGGTATTACGTTGTATGTAGAACAGAATAAAAGTTTTTGGGAAACTGTTTGTTATTCATTTCTAGGTAAGGTGATAGTTGTAAGTGTAGTGATTATCAGGGTTAAGTAATGTAAACATAGGTGAAACTATAAGAAATACAAAGATCAGAACCTGCGATGGCCTTCAGTATACCTAAATATGGAATCCACTGAAAAACAAGAGGACTGCAATAGCAGTCAAATGCACCTATAATACTGTAGTAGACTCGGGAGACTAATATGATTTACTATTATTAGTAGTAGTTCTAGGTGGTTAGGTTAGTTAGATTAGGTTAGGGTGTGCAATGCTTACTACTACATTGTGGGGAGCATGATGTCGCAACATTGGGAGGGACATTATGAAATAAAATCATAAGAATAAATGCATAAAATATCAAACCACTGATAGAAACAAATTTCATAAGTTGCTTGGGTCTCCTATAGTAATATAGATGTATTTGACAGACCATACTGCAATCCTCTTTGATTTTGGTGGATTTTGTCATATACAGAGAAACAAAAAAACTTAACCTAATCTCCTCTAACAGCTGAGATTAATCATAATTGTCAACATTCTAATCGAAACATACCAGACACACCATGACTATTGCGCCATCTCCTGACAAGACGAGTTGATAAAGAGATGACAGACTGAGTAGTTTTTGTACTTAACTACCCAACCTCCCAACAAGCAGCTACTCCGTGCAGTGCCCAGCAGCAGACTACATTAATGGTGGTAAATTTCAACTGTAAATCTTGACTGCTGGGGGAGGATAGGTGAAGTTTTCATAGGTTCTCTCAATTTTATACAAGTTTATTCTACTTTTAAATTTTCCATAATATTCTTAACTCTCATCACTTAGACATTATTTGATAATGTAGAATGCAATACAATATGTCAAGTCAACCTCAACAACTTTTTCATTGTTTTCTAAAGATTACTGTATCATTACAGAATAGTATCACTCAATACTCAGAGCTGTTTAGATGTGCAGTAAAACTGATAATTTGCCTGTTTCTGCTTTGTAAATGTGGTTAAAAGTGCTGCAGTATGACTGTCATTTTTTTTTTAAGATAAACAAGGTGATAGTGGTGAGGGTTATAAAGATTAGGAAAAACAAGGAGATAACACAGAAACAAACAGAACCTATGAAAGTTTCATGTAACCTCCACAACAGTCAAAATGTTTCATAATTTTCTGTTATTTGAAAAAGAGTACATGGGTAATAGTTCAATGTTGTATCATTATTCATTGGTAAAAATGTGAAAAAAATCATATGAATGAGTTTGTGACACTGGATTTAAGCTAGGGTTGGGTAACAAACATAGTATGGAACATCACACAGTGATATGAAACTGCCACCACAAAGCGGGCAGGGTGTTGAAACTTACCCTATTTAGGAGAGTTGAGTTTGAACAAAGTTGAGTTTGACAAAGTATTAAATGATGACATCCATCAGACTGTTTGACATACAATTTATCAAATAAACCACATACAAGGTGAGCTTTCATTTGTGATTGTTCGAAGGTGCCTTGGATAAATTGACAGCAAAACTCCTAAACCTTATCATCTTGTCTTTGTCTGACTGTCTTATCGGAACGAAACTCTAAGTTGTCTTTTTCAAATGAAGCACACTTTCACAGTTCCCACAAGTATAAGATGTCCTGCGTAATTCATGGTCCAACAAAAAAATCTTAAAGTTTCTACTGATCTTGGAAATTGTCTAACAGTATCATGTATAGTCCAGTCATAACTTGCACACGAAGAATCCATTGTCAAATCTGGCACATGTGGCCAGCTGCTTTTAGTATCATATGTCTCTGTGTGGAAAGTTGTTTGTAACTTGTAATGTATCACCCCTTAGATGTACTCATTGGAAACGGTGGCCAACATCAGTTGATGTTCTAACTTTTCCCACCTCTGTTTAAATTCCCATTTAATTCGTGATTCCATCTCTTGTCCATAAATTTCACTTGCAGCTTAGCAACACAGCAGGTAAAAAAATATTATTCAGAACAGTCACCTATAAATCACCAAAGAAAGTATAATTATATCATTTGTGTTGGAAACTATATTTACATAGTGACTATTGTCAATTTTATAATAAAAAGAGTGTTTTTTCTATGTCAGGTTTCTTCTAGTTTTGTCAGGACAAAAAATCTTTCATCCTTTGACCTGCTAGAGGCAGTGATTAAGGAAGATCTATTTTTTCTTCTGATACCTGGGCTCTTATAGTGATGCCATTATTTGAATATGCTGTTCAGAATGTACGGCAGTAAACTTCAGAGGGGTTGAATCTCAGTTTTGCTAGATTATGGAGCTTCATGGCGTGATTAAACATTTTGCTGTTGGCCAGGTGGTGAACCAGTTGGAACATTCATGCTCAGGCACCTCTTGATGGTATCATCAGGACATCAAGGTATACTTGAGATCAGATTCTTATGTTAGGTTTGCCTTGATTTACTTTCATTAATCTTTTTATGATAATTTTAGATATATATATAGTTTCCTTATCATTTACTCCTTAATATGGCATTCCATGGATGGGATTTAACTTATACTTTTCTTAACAGAGCATCATGGAGGTTGATGCAATGAGTAGCAGAGATGGCAGTTCGGAAACCAAAAGAATACATTTACTGGTAACTCCAGATGCTGGAGGTAGGCATCATTAACCTTACAGAGTAATTGTGACAATATGTGTAGATGTTATAGATTTTGTCAGAGGAGTTTAGCATCATACACCCAAAATTAATTCAGTAATGCATGGAGTACACATTTGTAAAGTTAGGACTGATGAGTTTTTGTTAAGAAAGAGAAGGATGAGGTGGAATGGATGTACAGATAGGAAGCTATTGATTGAAAGTTAAACAGAGTTGAGGGTATGAAGTTGTAGTTGGAGACTAAAGATGAGAGTGTTTTGATATAATGGTTGTTGCTCAAATGCAGTTTATGCAGTTTTTTTATCATCATTTTTATGTATTTATTGATTGTGTTTGATATTTTCATATGCTTTATTCCATTTAATTATTTACGTGACACAAACCTGCAGAGAGATTCTGCAGCTGATCTAAATCTGTGGAATGTATAGATGAAAGGGGAGAATTTATGTGTCAAGGAGAGAAACTATGAGAAGTGAAGGAAATTGACCACAGACTCAAGATATCGTATAGAACTCAAGAAAAAATAGAAGAGTCATTAATGAAAGAAATAAAAACCAGAATGTTTCTTTTCATAAGCAAAGTTCATACCAAGGACCTCAAGTACCATTGTCCGACAGTTAGGATAGTGATGGTTACTTGCTACTTGTGGCACTGGAATTTATAAGGCATTGCTTCTGCTTACCTCTTGGTAAAGATACTGATGGTGCTGATGCTTACTGGTTACTGGCACATACACATAGTGGTATGATGTGCAAAATACCAAAGAAGCAATATGAATAAGTGTCCACTGAGCCAAAAATCTTACTTAAGATAAATTTGATGACTCAAGCACTCTCTCAGACTGTAGGCTCTCATATTGTATGTAGATGAGGTTACCATCATATCATCGTATTTGGAGAGAGCCTGCCAGTAGTATGCCTATGTATTCTGCTTCAATACCAGACTCCTGGAACTTGCTTTTTCTGAGATATACACCGTTAGCTTATTCGCTAACCATCCTCTGGAGAGAGAGCCAGAACTCTGATGTAATCCAAGAAGGTCCAAAATTGCCTCACATAGTCCCACTATCTAAAGAAAGTGAAGCAGGTCGAAAAGACTTCTTCCGTATTGCATCTCACTGGTGTTGAGGATAAAACGTCTTTATGTAATGGGATTAATGCTCGCCAGATCTATCATTTACCTTCCTTGGGAAACCATGTATTTATCCGCACCCATACTGTAGGTATCCTCAGATCTTTTCTTATTTTAGAGTCATGTTCCTCCACAGTGTTTTTCAGTTTCTCAATTTATGTTAGTATTGTCTGACACTTTTCATTATCCTTTGCACTAGTTTCTAGTTTCTTGACATTATCTTTTATTTGATGTATGCTGCTAATGATTTTTTTTTTCCAAAGGTACCATCCTTGCTTTGCCCTTTATTTGAAATATCCCAGCTTCACTTTCACATTATTCTTTTTTTTTTCTCTCCATTCATGATTGTTTGTGGAGGTACAAACAAGACAGAAATTGAGAGTATGGAATTTTGGGGGACGAACAGAGTTATTGAGGTTCAGTAGAGTATGAAATGTGTAGGTGTCGGGGTATACTGAAGACCACAGATGACGGTGGGGCATTGTAATGGAGAAGAGAAATGGTGTGAAGGCGTGTTGGATACCAGAAATGAAGATGTGAAAGGTACAGTGTGGACAAAGGTGATCCTGTGGAGTTAAAGGGATGGAGAATGTTAACTAATCCGGTACCTGCATTTAGTGATTCCTTGGTTATGGAAGGTGCTAGAATGATTATGTTTATAGGACATCTTTTAAAGAGCAGCTTTTTGTATTGTTTTCGTAAATTATTACACTGTAAAATATGTATGTATTATGTATATTAGAACTGCAAGATAACTTATTCACTCCTGCCTTTCCCTTCAATTTTGTTATTGATATTTCTTGAGTTTAATGGCAGTATCTTATTTAGAAGAATGTGGTGCTTGATTAGATGTTGCATGACTTATCCCACCATAGATGTGACAATTGGTCTGTTTGGTATAGAGAAATTGTCTCAGATGTGAGCCTTAACATGTTCGGTAAAGAGAACTGACTCATATATGGAGAAGATATCCTGTGGTTCACCATACCATAGATTTAAGAATTAGTATGTTACGTAAAAAGAACTGTGAATAGCACTTTGAGGAAGCATAGCTTAGTTTACGTTGCCATAGATATGAAAATTGGCATTTTGTGAGAAGAAAGATTGGTTTAGTTTTTGTAGAAGACTTTGCCAGGTTTACCTTGCCTTGGATGTGATAAGTTGCTTGTTGTATGAAGAGAACCATGCCTGTCACTTGTAGAAGACATTTCCTGGTTCACTTGGCAGTAGGTGTGAAAGTTGGCCTTTCGCATAAAGAGCATTATGTCTGGATGAGACATTGTTGTCTGGTTTACTTTGCCATCATTGTGTGAATTGGAGTGTCTGATAAGAGAACTGATTTAGTGTTTGAAGGAGAAACCTTGTGGTTCACCATACCATAGATGTGAAAGCTTGCCTGTTCAGTGGAGAGATGTTGTATGGTTTGCCTTGTTCAATTTAGAAAATTAGCTTGCTGGGTAAAGAACATTGCGTTTGGTGTTTAGGGAAGACAGTGCATAGTTACTCTGCCACAGATGTGGGATATGATCTGTTGGGTATCAAGATTTGCAGGTTAGATTACAAAGTCTTTGATGTAGATCACCACCAACTGTAAGCTGCTTTTTTATTTATTTATTATTATTTTTTTTATACCTGCTCATCCTTCCCCACCTCATTAAGGTAACACCGGGAACAGATGACTGACTACTATGAGCTATATCTCAAAGTTAAAACTAATTTCTTTATGGCTTTGCATTTATTCTCATCATTTCTTTACATCTTAAATTGATTCAGTTAGTGTCTTTTCAGCCATTTTGGTTTCAACTCCTTCAAACCCTTTTTAGTATTTAATAAACAGTTATATATGCAGGTTAGACAGTGTGTTTTGTATATTTACTGTTGTTTTTAACAATAGTTTTAACCCTGGGGATAGGGGAGAAAGGATACTACTCATACATTTGTTTGTAATGGAAGACAATTAAGAAAGGTAGGAGCAGGGGGCTAAAAATCCTCCCCTCTTTTATATCTTTCTAAAAGAGGGAACAGAAGGAGCCAAGCAAGGATTTTTTTTTTCCTCACAAAGGCTCAGTCATCTGTTTTTGGTGCAACCAACATGAGGCAGGAAAAGGTGAGCAGAGAAAAACTTTCATATTTCAGCAGGTTCAACCAAATTGGCAAAGGCAGATGTGGCTGGCAGTGACCAGACCACCAGCGTGTTCCTGTACAGCACCGACGGTCAGCTGGGTAAATATTAGAGCTAGTTTTTTTTAACTGTGTCCTTAGTCTCTAATATAGGATATATTTATGTATACTAATTGATAATGAAATATTTTATCCTTGTAACAAAGAGGTTATTGATTTCATAGATCAAAAATTTAGTACGAAAATTGTGATACAAGCATTGCTTAGGATAATCCGGAAAAATTGAAGTTATTGCTTGTGGTACTCAGAGTATAGTACAACAGTGAGCTGAGGATACTCTAATGACATGGCTATCTATACGGGCTTGTTTGGAGTTTTATGAACACACAAATACACATACTAAAGAGAAGGCTGGGTGGATATATATATCTGGACTGCCACAAAGTATTTGACACTGTATCACACAGGAGACAAGTAAAGAAGCTGGAGCTCTAAGGAGGAATAACGGGAAGACTCCTTTGATGGATAGAAGATTATCTTAATGGAAACGAACAAAGGATGCATTTTAGGAGCCTTCTCAAAATGGGTTGTGGTCATCAGTGGCATGTCCCGGGGTTCTGTCCTGGAATCATTGTTCTTGATCTTTGTGAATGTATGATTGGAGTCTTATCTGGACATATTTACCAGTGAGGAAGTGAAAAGTAAGTAGGACTATATCACTTGTATCACCTAGACAAACTCCAAAATTTATGTGATACTTAGTTGATAGATGTAAAGTGATGAGGATGGGACACACTGAAGGTCTCAGTATGAATGTTACCTAGCAGGAAATATGCTGCAGGGATCTGTATATGAGACCGACTTAGGAGTTGACATCTTCCCTAACCTGTTGCCAGAGTCCCAAACTGATGCAAACTGTCTGTTGGTGAATATTGAAATATTCAAATATATGGATAAGGAAATATTCAGCAATTTTTTCATATTCCACAATAGGCCAAAACTACAATATGCTTCTCAAGTTTGGTTATGGCACCAAAAGAAACACAAGAGAATGGAAAGAGAATATACAAAGGAGTGCAATAAAGATGTTACTGTAATTACAAGAGCTGAGTTACAGGGAAAGGCTAGAGGCCTGAAATTTTTCTCACCATGGAAGAGAAGATTGAGGGATGACTTGATTATAACCTTTAAGTTTTTAAACCAGCTTTGTGGTGTATATTGTGAAAAAAAATTTGAAAGAGGCAGGTAAAGAACAAACAAAGTCCACAACATGAAATTACAGAAGAAACTTATTAGAAATTATGTAAATAGGTATTTTCATATTAATAAAGATTGTTGATGGAATGGTCTAAGCAAGATGGTAAACGCTGACAGCTTACAAAGGTTTAAAAGTATTCCTAACGGTATATTAAGTACAAAAGGCAGGGCACCATAAGTGTAGAACTCTCTCCCTGTATTGTATTAAAAGTTGCAAATAGGTAATAACATGAGACCCATATCAAAGAAATTTATTTTTCATATTGTGAGAGAGAGACCTCGGAGATACAGTCATAATGTGAGAAGGATTGTGAGGAGACAAATTGTATTTTGACTGTTAGGTTATGAAGGAGAGAGAACATCAAGGTCACATTATCATTTATGGCCTTGAATGCCAGTGCTGTAGTTTCATTTATTAGGAAGGTTATGGAGGGCATGCATATTCAGTTGAGACTAATTTTGTTACCACTTAAGATTTACTCTGGGGTTATTTCTGGACTCCACCCGAAATTGGTTAAACAGCAAATGAAAAGTCTCCTTCAGCGAGGTTGTATCATCGTCAATGGACAAAAAGGATTACTGTTTCATTGAGCAACATCTCACTTCAGAGGAATTAATCATTTCCCTTGAAGCTGTGAAGCTGCAGGAGACCCAGAAAAGTTGGTCATGGGGTTGTTTGGTTAATTGATTAATTAATTTACTCTGGATGATATATGCCTTCTTTGATGATGTGCAGAAACTTCTCAGGGTATACTGACATAGCCCTGTGGTCAGCACTGGTACTTGTGCCATTTTTGGTTGCAGAGTGAAGGCCCTGGGAGGTTGTAAACCTATGAAATAACCCGCTTGGAGGCATGGAAGGGCAGAGGATGTTGCCTTTTCCATAATGACATTAGTGGGGAGATTCTTCCTGTGTTGGAGTGTTTTTTATGCTTTCTTGAAGTATCTTTCCTCTTGAAATTTTTCTGTTTGGAAGATGCCTTTCTTGCCCAGAGTTCGGTGTAAGTGCTTTTTTTGGCCTATGTGGCACCAACAGTTTTGATGTTTATGTTTTAGACTTCTTTCACTGCTGGCCAGATTTTTCCCTTTCTTGTTTCTCTCTGTAATATCCAGTCTCCTCAGTGGTGAAGGATTGTTTCTCCACAGATAGCTTCACTTATGAAGAAGCAGGCTGCTTCTTAGATATAGTGATCAAGAGAGGAATAAGAGGGAGCAGAAGTTTCGGCTTTCTTGCTGTAAGAAATTCTGAGCTAGTGAGACCTTGCATGGGAGCCAGCATTTGGCAGTAACACCAGGTTCTAGTTTCATTGCAAGGCTCCTGAGAAATTCTATGGTCTGTAGCCACCAAAAAACAGTAACTTTGTGGTGATAGCATTATCTGCGTTTGGTTAGTAGCAGAACCAAGAATGTATGCAAATTCTCATTGGCTGCAACTTCAATGGGAACTAAAACTGAATTCAGTCATTTGCTGAATTATAATGTACAATACTATCATAGTGGCAACACTGACATCACATATCACACCAAGTTTTTGCAGTGCATAATTATGTCATGATAGGTTGTGGAAACTATTGCTTATGTTTATCCATTCATTAGCCATGCATTTGAGGGGGTAACTGTTTATAAGGATATTCATCAACTTTATTTAACCACTTGAAAATATTCTAAACTCATTGGTTGATTGACAAAATGTCCCAAGTGTCAAGTAAATAGTATCATACGTTTCATATTGTTTATCACACTTCTGGCCACAAGCTAACTTGCCTTTCATTGGCTAAGGGTGATTTCTGTCACTCATAGTCATATATTTTCTATGGACATTCTTTGCTATTCGTAATTCAGTTTATGTTTTGTCTTTTGGTATTTTCTTTAGAAGAAATTATATCTTTCCAGTTCCAAAAGTGAATATTGTTTTTTGTTGTGAGGAAGTTCCTAGTATCCTTATTTACATTATTTTAATCTTTAGTCTAGACCATAATCCATTTTCTAATTGATTGTCTTCTTACCTAAGAGATTTGGGCCTAAGCAGAAATTAAGGACTTCTGCCTTATCAGTTGTCTATTTGAACATTTCACAAATTGAGTTGGTGTATCCTCAGCTTACTGACATAACTTTTTTTTTTCCCAGAGAGACTCATTTAACTTTTTTTTTCCCAGAGAGACTCATTTTTAAGCCTAGTAGAGTTAAGATGGAACACTTGGTATCCACCCATCAGCGAAAGATAGTGGGAATAAATGATCCCCTAAGGTACTTGAGGCTTTGAGAGTAGAATGTCACTTAGTGCCAATTCATGAAGGTCATTTTCCTAATGGCATATCTTTGCATTGTGCAGTGGTGATTAATCACTGGTATATGATAGGTAGCAATGGAGGTCAGTATGATTTTGAGAAATTTTCCATTTTTATTACTAGACAAAGTTAATCTTTGGCTTAATCTTTCTAGGCTCGGATGTGAGTCTTTCAGGGACTAAAAACTCTTTTCTTTCTCTTGGATACCATTAATATTGATATATTGTATATATGTATCCGTATATAATCTGCTGTTTCATCAGTGTCAAAAGAAAAATTAATAGTCATCATTTTTTGTCATCATTGTTTGATTTGTTTGAATCAGGACATAGCATCAGTTCACACGAGCCTTATAGGCTTTAAATGAAAGGTTTTTTGCTATAAACCTGATAAAGTGTGGGCAAATAAGCCACATCTCAGTTTCAGTTGCTTAGTTCCAGGAAACTTTTATTATTTAGCATTTTAAGAAATTTTTATTCACTGCCCCTAAAGTATACGGTTGTTCACTGATATTTTTATGTTGTCAAAACTTAAAGGTAGTTGTCCATAAGACAGCTTGATAGCTTACTTGGTAAAGCTGTTTTTTTGCAATACTGTGGAGTAGTCAAGCCCCTAGGGCTGTGGCCAGTCATTGTAAATACTGTAAGTTCATTTTAGGGAAAATTTTAGCTCTTCCATATGTTTCAGGTTATGGTTGTATTTAATATATGATTTTCTTTTGTTTGTACAGTTCCTGCAGAAATTGTTATGGACAATATGAGTGAAAACATAATAACCGTGCCTTTGGAGAATAGTGTAGTTAAAAAGGATAGGCTTCCGTCTTCGTTGGAGGGGTCTAGTCCTCTGAGGGTCTTGGAGAGTCCTGGATCTAGTCCAAAGAAGCAGAAGAATGGACCGATCATCACTGTTCGAAGAACTCGACCATTGCATAGTGATAGAAATAGCAAATTTTTGCCCTCCATCATACGATCTAAGCCAAGGCAAGTTGCTTGTAGCTCCGTCCCCAAAGGTGTCTTATCATCAGATTCACAGACTAAACTACAAACGAAATCTGATCCTGTGAGCACAAAGATCCTCATTACAACAGATATTCAATCAAAATCACAACAGACAATGAGCTCAGCTCACAGAAATATCGTGCCAACTGAAATACAAGTTAAATCTCAGTTGACCAATCTCCAGGAAGAGAGCTTACCAATGCTTACTGACATCACAGACAAAACTACTGCTCAGAGGTATATACTGCTATGTGTTTTATGTTGATATTAATGTTTTTGTATGAATGTGCCCAGTTTTCTTGATGAATTTCTCATTTTGGTAGAAATCTTGTAGATGTTATGTGGCACTGCTATTTTACGTAGCATATTACTCATGTGTGTCTTGGGTCTCATTGTATAGAGTAAATTCATGATTAACTAGGGAAGCTGTTTTCAAGACTGCTTGTGTTATAAGAAATACAGGACAGGACAGGGAATCAAGGGATGATAAAGCCAAAGAAGGGGCCTTATTAAGGGTCATTTCTGAGTTTATATAGAGTTTGAGGCACTTTTATTGTTATAAATGATGGATATCCTTATAAGTGCTATATGGTTTTTTGCACATATTTTGTTCGTGAAGAAATTAAATAATGTATGCTCAAGAAAAAAGTTTCAGAAACTGCACACGACAATAGTGGGCAATCTCTCTGGTAAGGGATTGTTTGCAATTGTTGGCAATCGGATGTGATGCATGCGACTAATACTATGGTAATACAACACACATTCATACATTGTAATATTACATGTAACGATTTCAGACCCTCTAAAACTATAATTGGAAAGTCCTCCAGTGAATCTTGTGCTTCTGGGAAGAAGAAAAGCAGTAGTTTGGAGGTGAAATTATTTTTTAGGTGAATGTGGAGTTGATATGGTCAGAGTTCTTGGCTTGCCCGCTGCATCAATAAGAATAATCAGTAAGAATGCAGATAAGGTGAGACAATATGCTCACAGTGTGACACCCTTAAGTGCTACAGAGATAACTTGTACCAGAAGTGAGATGATGGGAAATATGGATTGCATGTTAAATGTCTGGATTGAAAATCAACTTGTAGAAGTGGTCATAGCTGCTGTTGGAACCTATAGATTTTAGCTTTAACTTGCTTCTTTACATTTTATTTCCATACTTAATACAAAAATTATGACCAGAGATGGTTTCAATATGGAGGTAATCATAGGTTCCATTGCAATGTATGGATTTTCACCATACTTGCTATAAGTGTTTTCTACTAAAGTTGCAATCTCCAGGAATGGATCTTCAATGTACAGCAGAGGGTCTCTGTGTTAGTTCCATTTTATCTTTTGAGAGAGGCTTGTCTTGCTGCCTCCTGCACAGTCCTTATTGAACTTTCTTTCTTTTCATTAAGAAATTATCAGTTCTATGAAGGGACCATTTTCCTTGTGAATTTCCTGAAACATTTTATTCTCCACCCTTAAATATTTAGCTGGGTGAAATGTAGGAAGTTGCTCATGAGCTCATGATTTGAATAAAAAACAAGGAATTCAAAGTCTCCATTCCCCACTGTAAAGCGAAAGAAACTTGGTGTGCAAATATCCATCCAGAGGCTTTACTCAGTTCACAGAAATATCCATCTGGAGATATTAAGGGGTTAGTAAGTCACCATCTATTTATGCTATTCTGTTGAGCACAGTTAAACCTACCTTAATAAGTCATCCCCAGTCTCAACACCCTCACTCATGTTTACCTCCAGTGTATAGAATTCTGTGTGAGATTATAAGACCTCTCTTGATGAGTCCTCTTTCTATTCCAGCTCTCTTGCTCCATTAATCATATTCTACCCCCCAAACCTAGCCTGTCTTTATAATATTTATTTCCCATAAGCATCTTATACTAGCACTTTATGTTTGCAGGCTTGAGGATATGGAAGATGAAGGTGAAGAAGACAGCCTTGATGATTACACAGATGAAGATGTGATAGAATCTGTGTGCACTGCCCTAGCCAACACTGTGCTATCCTCTGTGCAGGGTCAACATGCATTGGTGGTCAGGCTAAGTCTGTCTTCTTTCATAATATTGATTGTAACATGTGCAAAATGTTTTTAGAATCCTGACAGTGGGCCAAGGACACAACAATTAGACACTCCTCTCTGGTTGTTGTTTTGAACAGTGCTGTATGTTATTTGCCAAAAATTTAGGTTGTAAAGATGATAGATAATTTCTCTCAAGCAAGATAGTGGATGGCAAGGGCAACAGAATGGATCTGCTTTCCTGTTTAAACATATTGATAACTACTTATCGTTGCCAATTTGTGTTGCTTTAGAGACCACAGTACTTTATTTTTTTGGGGGTGGAAGAAATGGGGTTTATTATTTAATTGATAGTCGATAAAAATATCTAGACTGAGGCATATAAACACTTGTACCCGTAGCTTGCTGTCAGGATCAAGTAATTCAGTTAGTTTAATGTATAAATGAATCCTATTTTAGCATAGTTAACATTCAGCAGAACATATGCGATAATTGTTCATCATCATTTAGCCATAGACATTTGCATTTGAGTGTAATAAGCAAATCTCATTGGATTTTTGCATACATTTATGAATACAGATTTGTAGATATTATGTTGGTCGAGTATTTTGATGAATGATATCCATGCACATTAGTGAAGTACACTAGCGCTTCATTGGTTTGGTTTACTTTGATCAGATAGAAGACGTCAGTCTTATGAGATTCTTGTTTTACAAAGGAAGTATGCAATGGGATGTGAAATCTCTCATAATGGCATCATTATATGTTATTTGAATTTATGCAAGGAAGCACTTATAAAAGTTACTATCATACAGGATTTGGCTTGATGATAAAAGATATTAACGGATACTGTTGAAACTAAAGATGATTTATGTCTATAGTCATGTATTTCTTGAGGCTTGTTTTGAAAATTGCCATAAAGATTAGAAAAGTAACAACAGCTCATTTAGGAAAACTTTGCATTTTCTACAGTGTATTGCATACTGTAATCATAATTGAAAATTTTGGTGTAGGTTGAAGTTACTGTGTCGATACAGAAATAAAGGAGGGTATAGTGATGATTGGTAATAAAAAATCTTGAATTTATATTGCATGTGCTACTTTTCTTTGATTTAAGAAAAATACAGGATGAAAGAGACTCACCATAGTAGCTGTTGTAAGTCACTTTATTACCCAAGGCCAAGAACTCGCTAGTCTTAGGCTTGGAAAGATGTCAGTACTCAAACAGAAGTGGTATTTATTTACCATTGGCTTTTGCATAGTGCTGACTTAAATGATGATTGACTGAATACACCTGAGGTACACTTTGTTCCTTTTCATCCTCCCTTTCTCTCTATTTAGTGCCATATCATACCTTCTGTAGGATGACCCTTGCTGCATCTGATACATACTTTTGTCTCTTGCTGCATATGTTTATTTTACACTTATCTGTCTCTTCTCTGACAGAACTCAGTCATTAGGCTTGTGTATTGGTGTTTCTCACAGGTAGTATGGGAGTTCCTCAGGAGAAATATGGAGTGGGTGCAGGAGTCCTTGGGTGTTCCTTCTATTCTTCCACTTACCTCTGAACACCCTCCAGCACGACTCAGCTTTGTTGCTGATCCCCCAATATACAACCCTCTCCACTACTACAAAAGAGCCATCTACACTCGACTTGACCAGGTAAGGTGATCTTTGTGCTAGAAATGATAAAGCAGATAAACAGCTTTGTTCCTTTGATAGAACTATTTGTCAGATTTGTTCCATTTTTTTTTAGGATACCAAACACTTCATTGTTTGAATAGAAACTTGCAATATAGACGGTCTGAACTGAATTCTTAAAGGCAGTTTCCTTTTACTTTCAGTGAATTAGATTTTGGTGGAGTATGTATGATTTCTGATGCCAGAAGAGGCTAGTAACTATAGTGGTTAGGGAAGATTTTTGGATGTACCAACATGCTCTGAATTTTGGAAGAGTCATGTACAATAGGCAAAAACTGGGATTGATATTGAATAATAATAAAGAGGTGTGTATATCAAGGTTTAATTTTACATAAATGCTTTCTATAACTTCAATATATACTATAACTTGCAGGAGAGCTTAATGAACTTCAAGGGAGATTGGGACACAGTGCTCTGGAGTGACTTGGGGTTGCCAAAGGATACCATCATTGACTTCATAAAGCAGAGACCAGAATTTCAGGAAGATGCTTTTCTCACAAAAAGCCAGAAAATAGCTGTGAAGAAACTGAAGCCTTTCCTGTGTCACACAAATGTTCCTGGAACAAAGCATGTAAACAAGAACTAAATAAAACATTATCCGCATGATGTGGTCTAAGTAGATTTGATATCTTGCCATAGTATTTGTATATAACTTGTAAAGGTGCAGGATTAAACTCTTAAGTCACATTACTCAGTTTTGGTTAATAAATACATACAGGCCTTCATCCTTGTTACCTTCCTTAGAGATTTCAGTTTTCAAACTACTCATTTATTATATAGCTTTATACTTTAGCACCATATCCCCTGTCTGTGACTGTAGCTCAAGACACTGGTTAGATGCCAATTTCTTGGTGGATTTGGCAGGCTTGCCAGGACTCTGTCCATGATTGTTGTAAAACTGGTCTGAATCATCCACAAGCCCTAGAATAGCTCACTCTTACTTTTGTTGGAGGATTCTACCTCAGACTTTAGAATTTTCACAAAGTATATTTACTGTTTGATATATATGATAACTTTCAGCTTCTCATTTAGTTTCTCTTGAAAGTTAAGTTTTAAATGTATAATATGATCTGATAAGCACAACTCAACCCTCTCATAAACTCCATAATATGTACACTATTGACCATAGTCTTTCTCACAAGGGACTTATTACGTCATACTCTTGCTAATCCTTTCTTATTCATCTTTTTGCTTAAGGTATGTATTTGCATCACTCTTCCCTGCTAATGTAATACTCTTTTCCCTCCATTATTTTCACATGGAACCCCACCCCTACTTATCACTCCAACTTGACCTCTGAACTACGGGTTCATTTAGCCCATCACATAGAGCATCTCCCCTGGACCTACTCCGTGGACCTATTTCTTCATTAGTTCTTTCACATATTCTCCAGAAAATATCTTTAACCATCTCTTTTCTGTCTTTGCATAATGCATGTGCAAATATTTCATTTGAAACCTACTACACCTCAATTTCATATTTGATAACGTAGATATTACCCTTTGGAAATCAAGTGTACTTTCAGGCCACTTATCGAAACTCCCAAACCCTTATCCTTCTGTACCATTTTTTTTTTTCAAGGCTTTATGTATTAGATTCTGAACACATAAATGAGAAAGGTAATAACATTGTAGAGTATTAGGGAACTACACTGAATGTTGAAATTGCCCAGATGGTCAGAAATATTTGTAAAAAAAATGCGTGTCCAAGCACCGTCTGAAGGAAAAATTTTCCTTTTCAAGGAATACCCCTTAGTGTAGCCATTATTCCCTACCTCATAGAGTAGTTAATTTTTACATAACCCCCCAAATGACAAGTGGAAAAATGGGGCAGGGGTAGAGAGCATACTATATCTAATGAAATACAGTAAAGAAAGGAAATAACATTAACATAAATGAAATAAAAGGTACCAGAGATGATGTGACTTTTATTATTAAAATCCAGTAATTCTGCTTACAAAATGAAGGGTATATATTACACATATAATAAACTTTAAATAGTGGTGTCTGGGACAGATGATGTAGAGACACATCTCACACAATAGTCAAACTTTATTAACATTACAACCTTTCAGAAAATGGTGATAAGCTTTTCACCACAATTACCACCGCTTTGTTTACGAGGCCATGATTTTTAAGCATGTTCTTATGACAACCATTTCAACTGGATCCTTTGCACATATGATTATTTTCTCTAAATATCAACGACTTCAATCAAAATTCTATTGTATCATATGGTTACAAATTCATTGTTAATAATAAAAAGTTAATATTGAAATATATGAATCTAAAGAAATACTGATGAAGTAAATTGACTGAGTATTGAAGTCAAACCAACCAATCAAGTCAAAGGGCAGAACTTATCGACCAAATTAATCTGAATAGAGTCTAGCTAACCAGTCTGAGTCACACCCTCATATCCCAGTCTTCGCTTTATGCGGGATCACTGTATGCAAAATGGCTATTATGTGAGGAACCTATTTGTACTAGTCCCTCTTTTTATGCAGTCAAAATTCGCTACTATGCGGATGAGTGCGGTAGAAAGTGCGGCAAAACTTCAGGTTGGCAGGTAGAGTGTTGGGCTGCTGATCAAACATATTACTTTGTCGCTGACTATCCTACACTGAAGGGTGTAGTATGCAGTGATGATGAGAATTGAGATAATACCCTCATTTGATGGATCACCAAATGTACAAAACA
>JAUTYZ010078058.1:0-11888 GCA_032273725.1 Panulirus interruptus | reverse complement strand
AAGGCTCATGCAGCCCAAGACTGCATTACTCTCAGTAGAAGGGAACTGTAGACTCCTTTGGCGTGAGAAGTTCTTTGACGAGACTGAACTCCCAATGATACAACCTCATCGAAGGTGACTTTCCACTTACAATGTAACCCCATGTAGGCAGAGTCTACTAACACCAAGTGAAATATACAGTCATTAATGCTTCTTTGTAGCATCCCATGCATTGTTGCCAGATGCTACAGCTTCTATTTTTTCCATATACTTGTCACTCTAAGCAAAATGTCAAGAAGGCATGAATGAGAGCTTCATCCTCATACCATATAATAACTTGTGAAGATGTAAGACTCTTACAAAAGAATAGATATTTGTGATGAAAACCCGTAGTAATAGTATATGTGACCAAAACATTTCTGAACCTCACTACATATAACTGATGGTACACCTCATGCACCTGGAGGCAGAGCAGAATAACTTTAAGGGCTCACAACATGTGTTAAATAGCTTTTCACCTTGCTGAATTGCATATCACTTTACATAAAGAATTAGGTTTTACAACATTCTGTCTGCATGAGGTTAAACTGCAACTAGAAAGTCACCTTTGACAAGGAATTCAATCTCATCAAGGAAACTCTTACTCCAAAAGAGTCCATCATTTCCATGTTACTGATTGTAGTACAGCCTTGAAGTTGATGGAGCCACATAAAAGGCATCCTGGGTTCATATATCAAAAAAAAATATACACATGTTCAAGTTATTTTATTTTCATGATGTAACCCAAGATGCCTTCTCCAGGGGGTTCCTACAGTTTCAAGGCTACACTACAATTAGTAGCAGGAAGAGGATGAACTCCTTCGGATGAAAAGTTCTTCACTAAGAATGTACCCCAGATACAATCTTGTGGAAGGCGACTTTTCACTCACAGCATAACCACAAGCAGGCAGATTCCAGTAACACCAATTAGTTAGTATGTACATATACTCTTTGGTGTTAATGGACTCCACATGTAAGTGGTAAAACTGTGAATGAGAAGTCAACAGATGGAAGAGAATGCAATATCTTTGAGAACCTTATGGCCAAGAGGAGTCCACCTTATCATGCTTCTGCAGGCAGAGTGGCCTTGAAGCTGTAAGAGCCTCATAAAAGGGGTCCTAGAATTACGTAATAATGATAATTCAAATATAAAATTCTCTGCAGTATTTTTCTTTGTTATGGTATCATTTAGAATGATAAATTTTAGAATGGATCATCATTTTGAGCTTTATAATGTTTCTTTGTGATGCCACTATCTTCTTTGTACTGTGTTTGTTGTGTGAATGGCACTTCCTAAGTTGCAATGAAGAGCTGTCCCTGTTGATAACTTTTAGTACATTTTTCTCAGTGATTCACTATATCAATGTTAGTAGTAACTCTTGAAACAATGCCATATTGTTATTATGATTGAAAGATAAAGCACACATGAAATAATAGTAGACAAATATACCTTTGAAAAAACATTTGTTTTCATCTTCATTATAATCGCCAATACTGACAACTGTAGTTATGTTAATTTTGTTGCATAATCTTCCTAGCCTCCTCCCTCATATCCCATCCCCTTCCTCAATCCACTATCATGAGTTGTTTTACCATGGCAGCAGCTAACCATGGGTATGTGTGTGTGTGTGTGACGCAGGTTATGGGCAGCG
The DNA here is from genome assembly GCA_032273725.1 of Panulirus interruptus. NCBI lineage: Eukaryota > Metazoa > Arthropoda > Malacostraca > Decapoda > Palinuridae > Panulirus > Panulirus interruptus. Next base: position 10,218 of record JAUTYZ010078058.1, on the reverse strand, counting down.
GTCATCCCACCCATGTGACCAGAGCTCTTGCTACCCTGCGACGGGCAACCTCCTCATAGGTCGAGAGAAGAGACTCTCTGCCACATCTACCTGTGGCCTTGAGAAAAGGGTAAGTAATCCCTAATCACAACTTGTTATTCTGATTGTCTTATAAGGGATCCCTACAGGACAGGGAAAAAGGGTGGGAGGAAATCCTTGCAGGAAGAAATTAGGGAATTAAAAAAAAGATTGTTAAAAATCAGGGAATTTTACTGGAAGAGCAGAAATGTCATGAAACTTTGCAGTGACTGCTGGCCATTTTATTGATGCAAACTAGCACATGGGCCACCATTCACATGTTCTTTCCTTGCTCAGTATCATTTTTATGATTCAGTTGATATCTTGGTTGATATTCAAATAAAATAATTTAGAAAATTAGGTAATACAGTATTTAAATCTGAATCTGATATAAATTTTAAGGCATTTGATGGTGAAGTTGGAGTTATAAAGGGAGGTTGGAGGCTGCAAAGTTTTTCTTTTCTTCATTAGGGAAACTTAGAATTGATTAAGGAGAAATCAGATTTTTTTTTTATTCTTTTGGGGATCCTACTCTTAACATTCATGTATGTATGCTGACTCATATCAGTATATAGTCCCTGTGTTAATATTTTGCCTCTTTTTTTCTATCACTTTGTCTTCTTTCTAAACAATATAAAAACTTGGTATTCCAGTATGAACTTCTCTTGCATATACGGTTGAATACATTATGCTAGAATTATGAGTTCGAATCTTCATTATTTTTGTTGACATTTTTCTTGTCTAGAATGGAATATACAGTTGTTAATATCTAGCATTAAATGAAAAACTAGTTAATTAGTAAGAGTCTGCACTTTAAGGAGAATTAAACAGGTCACTCTTGAATTTACATATCAAAGCACAGACATCAGAAAAAACTGTAAAAACAAGAATAGAATAGTTATTACAAAAAATATTTATGTAAATGGGGTAAGAACAAAGAGTAAGGTCATATAACTATATGAAAAGTGGAGTGGCAACCATAAAGGTAGATGCAGTAGTTGGAATACTGTTAAAAGAATACCCGTGCTGAATTCACTCACAAATTAATAAATAACCTGGATAGTCCCAGATAGCATTAATGATACAATAACTCTAACTGAATTGGTAAGTGGCTTACAGTGACCTAGTAATTAGGTAAATCATATTAGTATGCTAATCAGATTGAGCTAGTAGGCAGCTCAGTCTCTTTTAATAAATAGCATACCCTAGGATTGCTAAGCATTTATCTTGGTGTCCTAAAGCCACTGAGACTTCTCTAGAGCTGTCAAAACATATCTGTTCTAATGCCAAAGTTGGCAGCCTCCCTGAGTTATGCATATTATAACAGACATTAACTCTGGGTACATCAAAACTGTAATCTGTTTGCTTAGTGTGGTGCTGGTCCTATCCCTTATTTTAACATAGTTTGTTTTGAGAGAGTCTGAGCACAAGTCAGTGTAGTTTTGTTTTGAGAGAGTCTGAGCACAAGTCAGTGTATATTTTGTGAATGTTATTAAGCCTGGGTTGTCTTGCTCTGTTTGTTCTATTCAGTGACTCTAGTTCCCTTATTTACCATAGTTTACTGCTTTTGGTAAATACTTAATCATAGATTAGTTATTTTATTCTTAGATGGGGTCACAATAACCCTGGAATAATTGAAATGGGTCACCACAGAAAAAAGTAGAGAACCACTGATCAACACCTTACTTGTAAATAGCATTGATGGTAATGAGTTCCACAGATTGAACTGCTGTATTAGGTGATGTACACTGTGATAGTAAGTGACCCACTGTGTTACCAAATGACTGACTGCACAGATGGTCATCACTTCAGTTTAATAACTCTAACTAAAGTAATTGCTCTAACTGAGCTAGTCTGTAGCGTAGAATAAAATTGTCCAATTTCCAGGGTTAGAAAGTGGCCCATACTGCTAATTAGTAGCTGTGGACTGCAAGAAGGTGGCTCATATTTAGATTATAATTGGGTTAGACAGAGTTAATGGTCTATGTTAATGGTCTACACTCTAATAGTAAATAGAACAGATACTTTTATCCGTTGTTTATTACGGTAGTAAGTGGAACAGACTGCTACCAAGTACCTTACTGAGTCCATAAGTAAGCCAAGCTGAGATAGTTTGTAAAAAGACTGTAAGTGTTTAAAGATGAGTTAAACAAACAAAGTAATGAGCCACACTATAGTTGTAAATATACTAGATTTGACTGTACTATTAAGTTGACCAAACTATGCTAGGAAACCATGTGTAACAGCATGTAGGTTTTGTTATGCTAATAAGTAGTTTGAGCGATACTAAGCTATACTGAGTTCAGCAAATGAACCAAACTTAACTTGTAAATGGGATGTACTGCTTGACAGTGGTTCATCCACTGCTAGTAAGTGGACCACACTGTATTAACAGATGGGATGAGGCCTAATCGGCAAGTTTGCATTGGTACATGACCACACTGTGGTAGTAAGTGGCCTTGACTGTTATCAGGTGGCTTAGATTGTACTAAGTGTTACATACTATTTTATTCACCCACACTGAAATGGTATTTGTACCAGAGTGAAGTGGTGAAAATCTCAGACTGAACATTCCTTTGATTCAAAATGTGCTAATGAGTAACCCAAACTGTGCTATAATGGCAAGATATAGTTAAAAATTAATCTAAAATGAGCTAGGAATTGGCTCAGATGACTGGTAAGTTTAGTCATATCACTTAAATTAGGCAGTGCTAGGAGGTAGCTCACGCTATTATAGTATATATCAAAGTTTAGTTCATAACCTAATGAGGATAAGTCATACTGTATATGTGTAGCCCATATTGGTAGCTTATGTCTCAAGTTATGGTACTAAGAAGACCATAAGTGTGTTAGATTGTGCCATTTTGTGGGTTTGACTGTGCTGCTGCAAGGGCTACATTGTTCTTATAAGTGGAGCAGACTAAAAAAAGATAAATGGAACAAAATAAGCTAATTTGTAGGGTAGACTAGATGGTTGGGGCTGGTAAAGAGAGAACTAGCTAATGAATAAGCCAGAGCAACTTCAGTAAGTGGACCAAATTGAACTAGAAAATGGGAAGCAGGTTAAGTAAATAATGAAAATAGATAGGCGAGATAATTAGTATGTGAGCCAAACTGGGGCTGTAAGATTGGCCCTAAGAGGGAAATGCATCAGCAATAGTAACTATCATATGGTGACAAGTTTCTATATCTCCCATTGATGTGTATTTTCCCATCACTTGTGTCTTCCACATTTGTATATCATCAGCTCATTCATATGTTTCCTTCTCATTCCAGGAGCGGTACTGCATTGTGTCCCATTTGAAGGACCATAAAAAGTGCTTCTGGTGTGACTCTCGGCCACAGTGGGATGGCAGTCCGCGGTACTCACATAAAATAGAAAATATAGTTTACAGGTTTGACCCCCGGTAAGTAAGATTTATGCTTGGTAAAAGTGGGGTAAGGATTATGAGTAAAAGTATTAGGGCACTCAAATGGCAACCACATAGTCATTTTAATAAGTTCCACAACAATTATTGTTAAGCAAAAACAGATAGGGCATTAAATAATAGACAAAAATAAGGAAATCAAACATCATGAAGAAGTAAAGGACTGAAGTTCTTGTTGATTTATTGAGTAGCCTGTGCGACAGTGTGTGTTTGTGTAGGAAAGTAAAAGTGAAAGAACTGTATGAATGATCTACAAAATTAGAGGGCAAAGTAGGCTGATTCTTCTCACCTCCCTTAGAGTTAAGTATGGACTAACTGAATGATGCAATTACATAACCATACTGACTATTTTGATATGACAGTAATTCAGAAATATGTTGCAATATATCTGTATGTAGCAAACAAATAAAGTCTGAATTGTCATTTGTATTTATGGTCAGTTCATGATTAGTTATCGTGGATCTCAAACTGTCATGCATTCATTGCACACAGGCAAAGAAAGCCATCACAGTAGCAGCTGCCACAGAGTTTCATAAGTTCATTTTTGATAACAGTACACATATTCTTTTATAAAGATTTTTTATAAAGTCTTATAAAAAGATATGATAAGAAAATTTTGTTCTGTAGAACATGGTGGGAGACTTGTTGATGGGTAACCAATTGTGGGAATGGATGCTCCCTGGCAGAGTGGCAACTTGGGGCCACTTTGCAATTTGTTTTAATCAAAATAAGCATAGATTTGGTAAGACACAACCCACATATTTTGAAAATTATACCAAAGTTAACCATATTTCTACTTAGAAAGTAAACAAAAACTAGGTTAGTGATGTGTTAAGAGTGTGAATTGGTTTTGAATATAAGGATAGTTCTTAGTCAAGATTCTTACTATTGAAAATGGAGAGATAAGAGTAAAAGTAGAGACAGTGATTAAATGAATAGGAATTGAAGACGAATCTCCAGAAAAGATAGAGGATAACAAAGCAGCAAGTGAAGACGGATGAGGTTGATATGCACGGTATGTCAAGCATATTCAAGAAAAGTATAATGAGGGCAACAGAGGATGTATGTGATAGTATCATGAAAAGGGAAGGAGGTTGTGGCAACTGATTGGCTAAGGATGGTCCCAAAGCAAGGGAGCTGCAATCACGATGAAGTGGTTTGCAATGGGTGAGTGATGGCTAACACTTCCTAACTGAAAACACCAAGGGTTGGATGGTTATTATGCTCACAGGACACCACCTCAGGGAGAAAAGATTTTGTATTTAGATTCACTTATCCTAAGATAAGATTCAGATAGTTTTAGCTGGAGAGAAATGAATTCCTAATGTAAGAGTTAAAGGATGATGTTATAAGATCTTATTCATGATACATCTTTGGGAGTTTTTTATCATTTGTGTATGAGTGAATTAGTTTTTGACAAAATTAGTTCTTTCTCTAATCATGTTATACATATATCTGTTTTTCATAGGATGTTATTATTCTGCTAATGTAATGTTTTTGTAGCACCCATCAACGATCGTGGTGGCAGAGTGCAAATGGTAAGGAAACAACTAGTATCCAGCTGAATTTGGAGGCAGAATTTCACTTCACACATCTTATCATCACATTCAGAACCTTCAGACCTTCTGCTATGCTCATTGAGAGATCCTTTGACTTTGGAAAGACGTGGAAGGTACTTTCATAAAATTGTTTACTTAGAGCTTGACACTTATAGTTGTCTAATTATCCCAAAATGTAAAATGCATTCATACAACTGTTTTTTCTAGTGTATTTGCATAATCAAACAGGTAAAAATCACTTAGCTGAATCCTTGTTACTGCTTACAGATAGGGGAATTTAGTATATATAATACAGCATACAGCATTAATTTATAAACAAATCACAGTTTTGTTTTTGTGCTTTATGTGTTTTAATATGTTTCACACAACATTTCTATTTAAAGTGTACTTTTTATATTCTCAGTACTTAAAATGAGTCAGCCATTGAACAATCCCACCATCTTTCCTTAAGGAGAGAATCACCTTATGTGAAACACTGCTCACCACCGCTCTCAAGGAAGAACGCTTACATCAAAAGCTCCAATCCAGATTTAGCAAACACAACCAAACTATTCATTACTGGCTCTATGCTCATCTCAATAACAGCCTGTCTTCATTTTACTCTTCCTTTTGCTTCATTATAACATGATGTGAATAAGAGTTAAATTATATTGTAGGACAGAGTGACTGAGTCATGGCAAATGACATAGTAAGAAGGAAAAAGTGGAAGCTTAGCAGAAGATGGAGTGAAGTGTGGAAAAGTACCAGGAGTGGGTGGGATTGCAAATGAGTTCCTCAAGAAATGGAAGTGGCAGTGGTGTTGGCTGGTTAGTCTGGCTCTTCATCATGTATATATCTTAAAGGTGTGGTGCCTGAGGATTGGTGGAATGCAAGATCCTGATTGATCAGTATGCCATTGTTCACTATGATACAAAAAGTAAAGAAAAGGTGGGTGATCATATATTTAATAATTTTGATGAGAATACCATTGCTGATGTTAAAGTAACACACAGTAACATAAGTTAAGAAATAGATCAATATATAGAGAACTGAGCCCTAGGACCAGAGGGTATTCCAACTATTTCACTTAAAAGAAAAGAGATGGCAATGGCAAATCTGATGATAAAAGCAGGATATTTATTGATTGGCCTATGTATTGCAAGTTCACTTGGGAATCAAAGCCTCTGTTAAAGCAGTGTAAGCCAGTAAGCTTGATATCACATGTAATTATAGTTTACAAAAGAATGATTAGAATTTTCAAAGGCCAGTAGAATTTGTTCTGGGGGCCCGATGGTTCCCTATCTATACGTGTAAAAAGGGATTCGTTTTATCCTGCTGTGATTAATGCACAGTTTTTTGGAAAGCAACCTGCATATGCTGAGGACGACCAGTATAATATGCTTACATGTATGACATAAAAAAAACATATAAATACTGGAAAATCCCCCAGGAAGGACCAATATGTATAGTCCAATAAAATTTCAAAATCTGAACACTGATTGGTCCTAAGGAATTTGGACCAGAGATCTTCTGCTTGTAACAGAACCAAAGAATTCACAGTATGGAAGAACCAGAGTAATTAGATTTACAAGAATTCCATGATATATTTGAAAAAGGCACTAAATCTAAATATGTGAGAGCCCAGCAAGAAAGATGAAAATACTCTTCACTGTTTTGTCTTATGAAAGGTGTGAGTACTGAGACCTTTAAGAGAAGACTCGACAAATGGTTAAAAACTAGTAGAGATGAACCAAATATAGACATCTAAAAGAACAACAATATTATAAAACAGGTAGGATACATGATGAGTGCTTCTTGCTAGCTCCACAATAATATTGTCATAAGTACCCATTGGTAGGAAGGTATTCTCTCCAAATTCAGTTAGACCTCTGCATATTTAATTATATTCTTAATATACTTCTCAGAAAACTCTTTTAGGAAACGAATGGGGCCAAATTTAGCTTATACATCTCCACAAATGAAGTTGTTATGTGTTAGATACACTGATGGTAAAGAAGTAGATTGTGAAAGATATTCTTTCTAATATTTTTGTACCTCTGATAATCAAAGTTCAAAGATGAAAGGGAATTGGATAAAGATATTTTCAAAAAATAGATTGCATTATTTTGCTTTGCATTGTGGAAAACCAGATATGTATAATGTGGATTTATTCCAAGGTAATATATGGAAGGAAAAAAATACCAAAAGGAAAGAATTTTTTGTATCGATAGTGCAATATACCTTCAACTTTGGTGTATCCATAAGTAATTACTGCCAGCCGGAGACTAGTACAAAAATGTCTTCAGTATTGCATACTGTGAATCTGTGTTTACATCTTGACAAATAGGATTTATTAATATACAGTATTAAATTCAGGTGAATTAAAATTAATACATTACTTCACAGGTATACAGGTACTTTGCATATGACTGCAGTGATGCATTCCCAGGAATTCCCCAGGGCCCTCCATCCTCTATTAACGATGTAGTTTGTGAATCTCGTTATTCAGCTGTTGAGCCATCTACAGAGGGTGAAGTAAGTGTTTGATATTTGTTTATTTCTAAAAATTATCATAGGCACATTAGTAACTTGTTGTTTGATGTATATCATAGTGTACATCCAAATTAAGCTTTTTTTCTTTTTGTAGCCAACATGATAAAGGTCAAATTATGCCCAGCTGTGGCCATGCTAATTGAAAGGTAAATTAATGAGCACTGAGAAAAAAAAGTTACAGCAGGAATAAATTTGAGTCCCTCAGGTTTTTGTAGACATGACTTTTAGGGCATAAATGTTGTAGGAAAAGAGAAAGGTGAAAGAAGGATGAGAATTTAAAGGCTTTGCTGTACAAGGAAAGGAGGAGGTATCGTAGTTGGTAATCCTTTTATGGTGGTCTCCTCACAAAAACTGCAGGGAGAAGCAGCCAGTCTTGTACCACAGGTCCATGTCTTAGGGGCTGGGATAACATAGAAAGGGAAGCTACATCATGATGGGGACAAAATGGAATGGCTTAAGAGAAGTGTTAGCAGGAGTTAATAACATAGAAGGCTTTTGATTCCAAGGCCTAAAGGAGAAGTGAAAGAAGAGATATACAGGATATGTGAATAGTACAGCACACTAGGGTGAATGAATATGTAAAGTCTTATCACTTTTGGTGAATTTTCATTGATTTAGGTAAAGGCTTATCCTCATGAGATGTTTTATGTGATCTTTATATTCATCACTAAAAATAGACAGTATTTATGAAATCCTACATTCATAGTTAAGATTAAGGAAATATGCTCATTTATATTCATTATTTTTTTAAGGTAATCTTCAGAGTGCTGCCACCAAACATTGAGATAGACAACCCATACAGTGATGAAGTTCAGAACCTGCTCAAAATCACAAACTTGCGTGTCAATTTCACCAAACTTCATACTCTTGGAGATCAGCTTCTTGATAACAGAAGAGAAATTAAGGTACAATTTTTTACTGCAAATTGCACCTATTTATACCTAAATTCAGATGTATCGGAAACAATGAGGTATTTGTAGAAAAGTTGTATGTAAAACCAAATAAGAATACACTGTTTTTCAAACTTTAACTTATGAATTTCTTTTGTTTATGAAACATTATTTTCTCACAGGAAAAATACTATTATGCTGTTTATGATATGGTGGTGAGAGGGTCTTGTTCATGCTATGGGCATGCCTCCCGTTGTCTGCCACTGCCGGGCGTAGAAGATCGAGCAGATATGGTACATGGTCGCTGTGAATGTACACACAACACTAAGGGCCTCAACTGTGAAAAATGTGAAGACTTTTTTAATGATCTTCCTTGGAGACCTGCTGTTGGAAAGGAATCTAATGCTTGTAAAAGTATGTATTTTTTCTGTTATGTTTTCTTCTATTTCCTCACCTAATACTGACATTAAGAAAAAGTTTCCAAAAGGCTAATCTCATATCACTGCTATGTGCAATGTGATTACTCAATATATGTTTTACAGGAAATTGTTCTACCTAAATTCGTATTGATGAAAACTCCCATCACAAGGAGAAAACTTCTGGCTCCTACTCATGTTCCATCACATGCAAATTCCTCCATCATCTGGAGGTGTTACACTGTGTTTTCAGTACCCACTAATTCAAGTTCCAACACTGGTAGCCCACATGCTCAAATTTAACCTGACCTTTGCTTACTAATATAATAAGCTACCAGCAGCAGAGCCTACAAAGCGCTTAGGACTCTCATCCCAGCGCAGTTTGGTATACTGTTCATGTAGATGTATGTTGCACTGATGTAGCAATGAGGGTTAGTATTAGGATTAATGATTTTATAGAAGGCTGTGAGTGAGTTTTACACAATCTGTATAAAAGAAGGAAGTTAAAGGTATATGCTTGTAAAGGTAACATCATAGTTATTGAAAGGAGGGAGAAGAGAGTGGCAGATCTTGAAATGCTGTGTGTACAGAATAAATGAAAATAGAGAGCTGAAGGACAAGGTTATGATGGCACTGTGAACTGTTGGTAGAGCTTAGCACTATGGATGAAGAATGCAGGGTAGAGCTACCTAAAGGAAGAAGGTGATTAGACCTTTGGGGTGAATTTTGAGAAAGGAAAATATGACCATGAATGTAATAAAAGGATTAAAGGACAACATAGTTCTGCCAACCCTAACCTACGAATGTGACATTTGGATGTGGAATAGAGCAAACATTTTCAGGATTCAAGCTACTGAAATGTTCTTTTTAGGGGTGTTTGTGATATCAGCAAATAATTTGGAGTGATTAATGTTGAAATTTATAGATGTGGGATGTTAGAGAGAAGGAAAGACATGGGGATATGGTGCTTGATCATGAGGAAAGGATGTATGATGATACTGTGTCAGAGAAAATATAAGGGAATGAGATAGGAAATAGCAAGATGGGAAGGTAGCCAACATCTTAAGAAGAGAAAGTGATGGAATATATTAGGGGAGAGGACCCTGGAAGGTGAGACAGGTATGGAACATGCTAGGGAGGTGTGTTTGGATCACGGCCAAACATTCCCCAAAGGAAAAAATGAGAGAAAAGAATTAAGCAGGGTTCCTGACCTGACTCTTAAAGGTAGAAAGGTTACAGGAAGAGGGAAGAATGAAAGAAGGAAAAGAAATCCATAGCTTTCCTCAGCTGCCCGTGCCGTCTCAGCTTTAAAAAAAAAAAAAAAACACACCACCCA
>JAUTYZ010077947.1:0-11892 GCA_032273725.1 Panulirus interruptus | reverse complement strand
TGTTTTTAGGGTGGTTTTATTTGTCCAGCAGTGATCTTGGAATTCCTTTGTTAAAACCAAACATTTTCATGCTGCTGTTAGTCACGATAATCACTACTTGTACAGAGTATTTTTATTCATATGTTGAAGACAGTTGATGGAACTATTTAGTTAAATCTGTATTTTCATCTGTCAGCTGCCTCTCAAATTACTTGTGTTTTCACTGTTGCTTAGTTGATCTCACCCATAAAATGATTCTTAATTTTGAGCTGTTATAACTAGCATGTAAGGTTCTCCTCTTATTGACTAGTGGAATATAACATAGTCATGTTTTCTGGCAGGTGGTAGTGGGAGATCATGATGGCATGGTACAGCTCTTCAACATGAAACGGGGAGAAGTACAGTTTGGTTTTAGTACACATGCTGGAAAAGGCATAACTCGTTTAGAGCTGGGTGGAGCAATTGGTAAGTTTAGAATTGTTCTTGTTTTCAGTTTGTTTAACATTCAAATCACTTATCTGTGCAATATATATGATATTATCCATAAACAGGTGAGAAAGTATGCTTCCCATGTAATCCCTGCATGTTGTAGAAGGTGATTAAGAGGGGTGGAAGTGGAGGGCTGGAAACCCTCCCCCTTTTTGTATTTCAACTTCTGAAAGATGGATCAATAGAAGGACGATAGAATTTCATATTATAGAAAATAAAAATGGAGAAATGTGTGTGTAACTCGCTTCTTTTCACAAATAGGTTATCAGAGACGTAGATGCATGGGGAGTTTCACAAGTATAGAACTTGTTCTTCGTATGCACAAAAAGATAATTATACAGTACACATACGGGTTATTTGACTGAAATTATAATTTTTAGTGTGATTTGTATCTGTAAGAATAGATGAATCTTTTTTTCATGAAAACCTGCCCATGACTGAAATCTTTTGGGTAATTTTATCAGTCATTATTCTTTGAATGCAGGAGATAATATACCTGGTTTAAGCAGATTGAGATATGAATTGTGAAGGTGATATTAACGGTTACAATATATACAGAGGCAATATAAATAATGCTCTTTTAATTTATTTATTCACTTTGAAGGATATGGGTAACATTTGAATTTGTTCTTAGGTATATGTTGATAAGATGCTATTTATCATCATGCTTGGAATTAATGAAGGAAAACAGAGTTTGTTCTCTGATTAGGATTTCAAATGAATTCAGCTTTAAGCCTAAGTTTTCCATGTTAATTCTTTTATGATGTGCCTTGAAGTTGTCAGTGTTTAACATTGTCCCAGTTTAGTTAGATTCATTTCAGATATGAGGTTTCCAATTTATTGATTGTTGGGAGACTAATTTTAATAAACATTCACTCGAACTGACATTTTGTTCTAAGTAAATTCTTCTTTTTACAGGGACAGTAAAAGACAAAGTATTTGTTTCATCAGGCAATGAAGTAAGAGGCTATACAAAAAAAGGAAAGCAGTTCTTAGGGTTTGATACAAACCTTACTGAAGAAATCAAGTCCATGTAAGTTTGAAGATTTTCATATCATCATTTAGCTATATCATATTTTAGACCTTGTAAGAGTTAATGTTTTCAGGATTTTGAAAATGAATGCTAATCTTGTGTTTACAGCAGTATGTCTTACAAATAATCTTCAAATGCACATCTCTTGTTTATTCTTGTTTACTTTTTCTCTGAATATCTGATAGCACCCACATCCATTCCTTACTTTGTCAGTGCTGTCTCAGCTTAGTGGCCTTAGTCAATTGCTCTTTTCTCCATTACACATCTTCCTTGAACATATTCCTTACTATGGTCATTTTCCTTATTATTCATTCCCTGTTTCATAAGTCTGGTGATAAGGGTGAGTTTTGAAGAATGAAAAACTCTATTGGTGGGGCATTGTCCCACAGGGAATTTTCCGGATTGCTACCTCCCGCCCTACCTTCCCATCTCATTGCTGAACATTTATTTTAACTGACAGTGACCACCACTGGGGTGACATCTGTGTTCCAAGACCTATAAGGTGGTCAGTGGAACCAGTGTGTCGGCCATTGGGACAACGATGTCACCTCCAAATGGAGGTTACTGATTAGCAGAAGGGTAGGCCCAAAGCAATCTTTAGGCTACATTTACTGTATAGATGGTTAGGGAGGCGAGAGGTGTTAACCTCTCGGGGATCTTGGAAATTTTCTCAAAGCTCACTGGACATTGCCCTAGAGAAAAAGTCATTCTTTAAAACTCACTTCTTTTGTGTTTTTTTTATCAACAGGCACATTAGTGGCAGTGACTTGCTTGTATGTGGGGATTATGTTTACAATCATTACCACGACTGCCAAGATTCAAATTACTATTTAGCTGCTGACAAGATTAATGATATTATTTCACTACCTGCTGAAAAGGTGAGTGGAAGTTCAAAAAAGAAAGTAATTTAGAAGTATACCCTTTTTCTGTTTATGTTGAGGTAAAAGAGTCTTTTGGCATTCCTCCTTACCATAAAAGATTTTGATCCCTGATATTCAGGATTGATAAATCTGGCATTGTTTAAATCTATTTGATTTTTATCTGGAGAGTAATGGTCATTTGTGCATGTGGATTATATCTCAGTTTGATATTAGCTGTATGATCCCAGGATCCCTTTCACATAAGGGCCTCCTGCAGCTTCAAGGCTCTGCTACTTCCAGTTATAGGAAAATAATGGACTCCTTAAGAGTGAGAAGTTACTTCATGAGAATGTACTTCCTTTCATATAAAGATGGTATTACAGCCTCACCAAAGGTGACTTTTCACTCGTGGTGTAACCACAAGCAGGCAGGGTCCTGTAACACATGTGCCTCACAATGTGATACAAAATATATATTTCAGTTTATGGAGCCACAACAGTAAACTTTGTTTAGTATTACATTGTTCTCTCTTCAAACAAAAATTCTGTGTATATAAAAGTCTTGATTAATTGGCAGTAATGTTATTTTTTAAAATATTGGCTTATTCATATATAGTTTAAAGAAGCTGCGTTGAATTATTTGAGCTCTTTTTCCTTATTTTCATCATGGTTTAACTGATACTTCAGTGTGTTATCAACATAAATGCTCTTATGTTGGGTAGTTCTTTACCCAAATGAACAGGTGATGGACAAACAGAAGTAAGAAACACAAGCATAAGTTCATTAAGTTGGTGCTAGTCATTTTGTAACTGAAATAGTTTTTTGAAAGAGAAAAAAAGTCTGGAAAGGGAATGTCATGATGGGCATGGTAGCCAAATACATTTACAATGAAATTAGTGGTGACTTTGATATGAAGAGAAACTACTCTTGTATTATATTCTAGTTTTATACTTAAAATCACCCTTTATGGTCTTCTGATATGTGTCAGATGTGATGGTTGGCTCTCATTTTCATATGAGCCCCACTTAACCTTGTCTGTTTACACTGCACAACAGGTTTGAACCTGAGTGGAAGCATGTGGTATGTCTTTTCCATAACAATTGTTAGGGTAACTAGAAATTTTTTCCACATGTTAGAGTTAAGGATTACACATAGCATCTCTTCTGGTTTATGCCTCTCTTAAGTAAAGTAACAATTGATTCCTTCAAGTTCAGGTTGGAAGATTAAAACCATATTGCCTATGTGGGCAAATCCAGGGTGATCACCCATATGGTGTATGGCATTAATGTGTGTTGAAAACTTTGAGTAGGAACAGAGTAAGATTGCCAAACATAATCGGTGTGTGAATTATGTTGAAAGCAGTCTTAAATGTAAAAAAAGTTTTGTTGTGGAGTCTGACAGGGGATTGAGTGATAAGCATAAGGTCAGATTCAGATTGGGCTGAGACTTAGTCTGAATGCCCCATGTTTCACTGGTATTGTAGTGAAGTAGACTTTAGCAAATATCATAGTCAAGAGATCCAAAAGAATCATGAAGGAAAGGAAAGTATCAGTAGTAATTCTGCTTTATTTAGATTATTCATTAAGGGGCATGAAGAATACCTTTCCCTGTATCTATCTGCCCCAGAAACCCTTTCTTTGGAGCTCCCACATCACTCAGGAAGCCAGCCATGTCCACCAGGTGGTACCATAGGTCAAGGAGTGTGGTGATGTTGTGAATATGTTTGTGTTAGGTGAATGGAGGACAATTTAGTGGGTCTTGAGATAGGTTGAATCATTCTTATATTGTTGTAGATTTGGGTGGTGGTTTCAAATGGTTGTATGTCTAGTGGGGTGGTGTTTATGACTGAGCTGGGGTGATGGTTGTTTAGTGCCTGTTGGATCATTCTGGTGTGTATGTGTTTGTGGTTAGGAGATCTGTTGTTGAAGTGTAAAGCAGGGGTAAGCTTTTCATCATTTACTTGAGGGTTGGTAGTTAGTTACGGAGTGTTTTGGATGGGAAGGGTCTAGTAATTTTTGCAAGGAACTGAATGCTTAAAGAATAAGAAAGGGATTTTTTTTTCATATGGTTTATAAACAAGGTTGGTTAATGAAAAAAATTTTAAAATGTTCCAGTGGTTCATGGGGACGACCTATTACAGAAAGCCTTAAATAACAGACTTATTGTTTATTCTTAGTAAAGTAGTTAGCGGTGAAAATTTTAGAAGAGGCTTTAAGAAACATTATTGGAAGGAGCAGTAATTTCCTTGATTAGGTTAAATAGTAAGTTGGAAGTCAGTTATTGGCCATTAGCTAGTTAAGTGCAAGCAGGTGAGATGGATGTTTTGGGAAGGGGACCATCATGTTAGCAGGTTTGGTTGAAGCATGTTTCAGAATTGGATTATGGCAATGGGTGATATATTGGGAGCATGGGCTATTAACTTGATTGATTAGATGAAATATTATTGAAATTGTTAAAATTAAGAGCTTTCATTGGTAGCCATATGGCTGAAGCATTTTGAAAAGTGATTAAAGGTAAAGCTATTAGATTTTAGATGTAGAAAGAGTTATTGGTAGAGTAATGATTCCCCTTTTAAGGATGGGTAGTTTAATATCGATAAGATACTGACCATTGATTAGCGAGTGCAAACAGATGTGATGGATTTTTTTGGGGAGGTAAGAGAATATTGTGTTCACCTTGACCTGAGTAAGTGTTAAGGAGATAATAATTAGCTTATGATAAATGAAGATGTGTAGGGGATGTGAGGTTGTGGGAATTGGAGAATTAGCAAAATATTGCATGTAAGTGAAGTGACGGAGTGAATTCTGTAAATGAAGAATGGAAGTGAAATATGACATGTGAGGAGTTATGTATACAAGAGAAAGAGAACAGGTAAGTAGGAAGGTATTATAAGGTGAGACTGTTTTGAAGAGATTCTATAAGAACCACCTTGTTGTTCAATGGAGAATATTACAGAATGATATTTCAGAAATTGTTTGTTTTTTTGGGTGCCTGGATTTATGAAGAGGGTTGATGTATTGTGGAAATATGAGTAGGAAATGGAAAGATATAGCAGTAATAGATAAATGTTTATGGGACATACTGAACATTGTGTGTTGAAAGGTCAAGAGATATCAGAATTTTCCCTATTTTCAAATGTAAATGCTATATGCAATAATATCTCTCTTTACCTTCCCAGTGTGAATACTTAAAGGCAACACTCTTTGCAGAGCAGGTAAAATATTCAATGCTTCCCTAAGCACTGCTTTGACTATAAAACGTTATGCTGAAGTTAAATGTGTTTGCATTGCTTGATTGTTTAGATATGATATTTTTGTGTATCATAGCTTTTACAACACATGGTTCTTTCTCCTAACTAGATTGTAAATTTCTGTCTTACTTTACAGTCTGAGTAACTAAAAATCACCAATGATGTATGAGTAAAACCTTTTTCCATAGATTTTTCTATTTTCACTCTCATGGTAAGAAGTAGTGTAGGTTTTCACTTATTTTGGTACTCTGTAATGTATATCAAGTAGCTTTGCTTGAGGAAGGGACATCTACAAATATTGGCTTCTGTATTTGAATTGCATTCATGAAATTGTCTTTCCCCTTTCTCAAAGCTTGCCCAGCTATTTACATTTGCATGTATTGGTATAGATTAGCTGTAAAGTCATCATATGGGTTGAATTTATGTGAAAGAGCATAATTGTATAACAAGATATCATTTCAAATATCTGTTCAGCATGCAGGGACATGATTTCTTTCTAGCATCGTTTTATTCATGTAGATAGATGTCCGGGATCTTCTAGGATTAGAAATCCCTTAACCCCCAAACGTACTGGTGAGGCATAGTCCTTTCACCATTTGTTAACCACCTACAAGGTAGTTGATTGCACGGCTCAGCTTGGGTCTGCCCTATAACCAATCAACAACCCCTTCTCAGCAAAGGAGTCATTTTTCTAAAGTCACTGACAAAGATGCACCACATTATGTCTCGAAACACCAAGGCGATGCCAAGTCATAGTGACTGGCTGACATTAGCTAGTTGAGTACCCCTTCATTGTCAGAGTTGCAGGACATGACAAGGAAAGCCTTTTCAGTCATTTATACATACTATTTTTGCACAGAGTTTCAGATTGGGAAGGAGCAAGAGTGGTAGAGGATCTATGGACCAGGTATTTGCTTTGAAGATTATGTGTGAGAAATACTTAGAGAAACGAAAGAATTTGTATGTGTTGTTTATGGATCTGGAGAAAGCATGTGATAGGGTTGATAGAGATGGTGTGTGGAAAGCATTACAAATATATGATGTGGGAGGAAAGCTGCTGAATCAGTGATAATTAGTGCTTCATCGATGTGCAGGCATCTTTTGTTTTGTTCACAGCATAGTCTCCTTTTGTAAATTTAATAATTGTCTCTTGTATGAGGGTGATTTGATGATTATTGGCAACATGTAGTTTTATGGAACCTTCTTGTAGGTGTAGGGTAAGTGTTTTGGACAGTGAACAGGTTGTGCTCCGTATGTAGGTCATGTTGGGAGGGAGCTCAGTCTTCTTGTTGACATAAGGATTCATAAGCTACTTTGGATTATTGTAATGTGTCTTGTTTTTTATATAGTTGGCTGTTCATGATGAGGTTGCTTGTTTTTTGTTTCTCTTATAGATAACTAGCTTGACTTTGTTGTTATGTGTTATGTGGTTGATGTTTCTGGAGATGATGTTATGTAGTACATGGTCATCTGTCTTGTAAGCAGTTGACATCTGGTTACAGTAATGTACTTTGTGTGTTGTTGTGTTGTTTGGAGTTTCTGCCACTGAGAGTTTGATTTGGATGAAGTATTTTAGTTGTTTGTTGAAGCCGAAGTTCTTCTTGCCATTGTTAATGAATGTCTGTGATCTGCTGTTTCTGTGGTTAAGATATGCCAGTTAGATGCAGTCTTGTATGCTAGGTGTAACATTTCATAGATGTTGGTTTCTCGTTAATGAAGGTTACATACCTGTCTGTATTACCAATCACCATGACATGTAGGAATGGCGTCTTGTTATTGACGCTCAGTTCATAAGTGAACTTCAGAACGAATTATCTTCTATAACTGTCTTAAGATGGGTGAGGTGTGTTTTCATCTCTCACGATTATGTAAATGTCATCGACATATTGCACTATGTAGATGGGCGTAGTGAGTCTTCCTGTACGATACTGTTTTCGAGATGGCACATGTAGAATGCAACAAGAGTGCACCCCAGTGGCAAGCCTATGGCCACTACTTCTGTCTGGTACAAAAACTGGAGTCATGCCTTGAAAAAGTACCTCTGCATCTGGCAAAGACAAACTGAGATGCAAAATGGTCTTCCCTCTGAGAAGAGAATGGTAAGAGCAGCATTAGTAGTCATCTTTAAGGTCTCAACTGAAAATCCAGATATTTAAATCTAAGCTATGGCAGACATTCTGTAAGGTGGTCTTCTTGAGCCTATGATTCAACGTGTGGATGTTTAGAAAAGACGGCTCTAGATTCACTCTTTTCTGTTTGATTCCCTTTTTTGACTGGAAAGGGATTTTTCACAAAACTGACCTCACTGTAAGCTTTTAAACATCCTAGCCCAACAGTCAAGGACTCTCTTAAACTTATCCTTGATAGGATTACAAGATTCTCAACTCCAGCAGACCTCTTAAATATCAAATACACTTAAGTGTCAAAACTTCCAAAAACAAAACTCAAAGTTCTAGAGATGGTCTCCAACTGTTAAGGTACATTGTCATAAAAACAGTCTTTATGGTGAAGGAGGGAACAAAGGTAGTTTTTCCCTGTGGTGGAATAGTCGTGATATTAGGGGATTTTAATGACTGAAATTGATTGTGAATATCTGAACCCATATGAAGGAGGGGAAACATGGAGGTCCTAGGAATGTGTCCAGGAAAATTTGCTGTACCAGCATATAGAGAAACGTAGATAAATTTTTTGTGTAAAAGCTTTCTTTTCCCTTCAAGAGTACAGCAAATAATGCCTTTTTCCCTTAAAATCAACAGATGAAGTCCTTGGTGCCTGTGTTAGCTTGTGAAGATCGTTTACTTCGAGTAATGAGAGATTCTGAGGTGTTGTACTCTGTAGAGCTACCCTCACCACCATCTAGCCTTCAGCTTTTTTACAATGATGGAGGAGAAAATGGAGATCAGTTATTGTATGGCACATCTGATGGCAAAATAGGTCTGGTGCAACTTGGACGGTTAGTACTGAATAAGAAATTTGATTATACATTCTTTGTGCAGTCTCAAATTCAATAGTATATACAGCTAGGGCAAGACATTCCAAGCCCATAATAGTATTAGGATTTTTTCTGCAGGTAGGGTAGCAGCTGTTAATTATTTCTTTAATCACCATTAACTGAATTCTTTATGTATCAGGTTTGCCTTTGCATACATTTAAAACAGACATGAGAAAAATTTTTGCCACATATTTTGAATGAATTCCATTTTCACAACTTCAGTAATTAACAGTGCTTGAAACATACCAGAAACTATATGAAGCAGTTGTCGATTGCTTGAAAAAATAGATAAGAGTGTGTGGAGAATATGTTGGTAGCCATAAAAGATTTAAGAATATTGTGATTTAGACATATACTTTAGAATGGTATATTGAACATTATAGATGTCAGGAAGTATGAATAGGGCTATATATGCTATATATTTATCGTTTGATGCAGAATGAAATGTATTTACAAATGAGTTACAGTTCATTGTCTACTAGCCTTTCTTCTGTTATACACTGTCAGGCTATTATTGCTCCTAATATCTTATCCCTTTTGGAGACTCAACTCTCTAATGGTGTTTTCCTTAATCCCTTCCACATATCCAACTATAACTTCTGCTTTTAGTTTTAGTTTCACCTCAAAGAGGGAGTCTGTTCATTTTCTGATACCAACATGCCTGTGGCACACCTTATGGAACTTGAGTCTCCAACTTTGATATCATATGGTTTAGGATTGGTTTCCCTGCTATCGCTATGTTCCTGTTGTGCGTACCTCTCTTATAACTTTACAAACCTTATCACTTTCCTCAGCTATAGATTCTTGCCATGAGGCTGTAACTGCCTCTCCTCCTTAAGCCGAAGTCTTCTGCTTAGGAGATATCAGGACACATCAGAGGGAATGGTTAAAATCTTCTTACCTTTTCAACATAACTGCCTTCACAAAGAACTGAGGACAACTGCTCTAACACTTAGATATACTATTTTATGATAAGTTGAAAATAATTTTTTCTTATCTTAAATTCATGTGTACCTCACATCATATTTCAGGGGTTCAGCTGTGCATCGTTGGGTTTGTGAAAGTGGCAGTGGTGTGGGGAGTACTAGTACTTCCCGATATGGTGGTATAACATGCATGGATCACCATGATATGACAGGTGATGGAGTGCGTGATCTTATTGTTGGAAGAGATGATGGTTCTGTTGAAGTTTTTTCCTATGAAGATGGAGATGAATCTGAACCAACATTGAGGTTTTCTATGGTGAGAAGCACTTCTTTGTTGTCTGTCCTTTAAATTAAATATAAATTTCATATATAAGTTACATTGTTTGCCTGAGCTACTTGTCCAGCAAAATATGTAAATTATGTAGTTTTCATGCAAAAGTCTGTCTGACTTTTGCATAGATAAAATTTCAAACCTGAAAATATTAAAAATGCCTTAAAATTGCTATGTGTCTCATCATTAGGGCTTGAGAAAAATGGTTCGAATTTTGAATATTTTCTCTTCTCTGTGATCTGCCCTGCAGGCACGATAGACTTTCTACTGGATAACTTGAAGATAATCAGAGTTTGGACCTTTTAACTCTCAGTATTTCCAGAGAGGAAGCATTGGCCTTCATTAAAAAATTTGGGCTTTTTACAGGCATGCAGTGAGAGTGTTACATCAGTGCAGGGAGGTGTTGTTGGGAATGCAGGCTATGAAGAAATTGTTGCATCAACATATACTGGTAAGCTGCTTGTAATTGATGGCAGAAGCATAATTTTTGCTCTAGAAGTTCTAATGCACTTTCTTGGAAAAAGAGAAATTGATGGGTAGCTTTCATGTAGAAAAAGAAATTAAGATACAATTTTACCCTGAGAAACATCTTATATGAAAGACTAAAGCTAGTTTAGGATTTTAGAGGTTTTAAAAGGAGTGCATCAAGTGGAATATGGGGAACATGCGAATAGGAAGTGGAAAGGACAGGAAGTCATTGCAGTGGAAGTCCTGTGTGAAGATAGTCTTTAGAATAGAAACGCATGGAATGAATTTTTCTTTAAGGACTGAAGTAGAGAGAAGGTGGATCATTGATGCAAACTACAGGGGGAACATGCAGAGATGTTCAAAGCCTGTTATGAAATAGCAACTTTGCCTGAGGTTCCCTGCAATAAACCAGTACATAGTATTTAGGATACAGAATAGGAAGAAGGATGGGTAGCAGGCTGGATAGCAAGTCTACCAGAGGGAATTCATCATCCTTACCCTTTGACAGCCAATGGGGTTGGGGACATCAGGTATGCAAAATCAGTTCCTACAAAAAGTACATTGTACACATATAGGAAAAATAGACAATAGAAGGCCCATTGGCTGATAATGAATTTATTTGCCAATTTACAATGGTTGTTCTGCATAGTTGAGGTTCAGTTAGAAGAGTAGGAAGGCTCTCCACTCCCTCTAGCAACAACAACCTCTCTCCACTCCCTCTGGCAACAACAGACAGCTGAAAAAAGAGTGGAATCAATACCTTGTGATTTTGAAATGAAACAAGCATGGAATTTTGCAGGAATGAATGGAAAGAATACTTACTGGCTATTATCTATATATATTATCTTATGCTCATCTAGTCCTCTAGCTGTGACTTTGTTAGAGAAGGCCATCTTCATCATCTGTAAATGAAAGGTGTTCTGGTTTAGCATATCTCAGTGCTCTATATCCAAGATGCTATAACCACTCAACTCTAAACCAGTGAGACTACTTCTCAGGTTAAGTTGGCTAGTGCCATATTGCCAGCTAAGGCTTTGAGGTCGGTCACTCTGGCACCTGTTCCTCTGTTGACAGTCCCTAATATTCCCCATAACCACTTCCTTTGTATCCATTTGATTCCAGTGACTGAAGACTGGTCGTCACCACGAACGCATAAACGTCTCAAGTCAAACTTTGAACGTTGTTCTATGCATCGTCTAAGGTATTTCTTTTCCTCTAATTTTACATCATTGCATTTCATTATACGCTATTCCACTGAAGCTAACGCTTTCTGAATAAAGAAGAATTTCATTTGTTGGATTTAGCTTTGTAGTCGACAAGTGGGACGAGATACATGCGAGGACCCTCTAGTAGCTCTCGACACCTTAAATGGGTAATAATTCTCCTTGGCATCGACCACTACCAATCCCGATCCACTCCGTTACCTAAACTCAGTTTACTCTTCCTCTCTCAGCCGCGATTCCCTCTCTCATCCTCCCCACTTCTCCCCTGGGTCCCTCATGCCCTCACCCATTCCCTGCTATCGCCCCCTCTGCGATTGAGTGTTGTAGTAGCAGTTACTCCCG
>JAUTYZ010077836.1:0-11894 GCA_032273725.1 Panulirus interruptus | reverse complement strand
GAAGTAAACCATCTACTCCAAGAACACAACATACGCTTAGCACGCATCCAAGAAACCAGACTTACAGTGAGATCCATGCTCCCTTCCTTCTATAACTACACAACCTCAAGACAAGGAAGACAACAAGGACCTGTTGGCACACCTTAACACACACAACAAGTAAAAAACAATGACAATACTCCAAAAATATTATGAACAAAAATAAAACAGCACAACATAATCAATACCTACATATCCCTCCCTTCACAACCTACCCTCACTAATACATTCCCTAACTACAAAACCTGACCAATACATGTAACACCTATGTATGTGGAAATTTCAACACCAAAGATCCCCATGTTGAACTACTCGTACACCAACTGCATTCTTTTAACATTTTCAGACTATGCAACCTCACGAGACGTAACCTTTTGCAATCCAGTACTACAAGCAAAGACCAATTGCAGCACACTACATGGATTCAACTCTAATCATTTACCCATGCTAATAATATTCAACCAAACTAACCCATATCACATGGAGAAAGATAAAGTAGGAAAGCAGATTGTCCAGCATTCACAAAGACATAAAACCCAAGCTCCAAAACTACGTCTCAAATATTTTCCTATCCTTAAACCATACCCTCTCATATTTCACGAACAATGTCAACAAAGCTGGCAAAAAGAACATACCAGAAGGGCACACAAAACTATGTAATCAAAAGTTCTCCATAAAAGTTACAGATATCTTAAATCACAGAAGCATGCTCAGACAAACCTACTCACCATCAACAAAGACCATGGAACATATCTAAACAACACCACTGTCAAGCTAATCAATGGAAAACAAACAGCAACCTGGCACTCCTTTTTTAACATGACAAATCACAAAAATAACAGCATCTGACTCAGGCAGATGATAGAGAAATTTCATACCTCCAACATCACCCTGACCCCAACAAATGAAGCACCTTAAAAAAAAAAAAAAAAAAAAAAAAAAAAAAAAAAAATCCCTTCTCCCAAAAACACAATCATACTCTTGAAGACTGTACTCAAACGTTAGTCACAAATCAAACAAACCCCTAAACAGAAGTCATGAAACAACTAAACAGAACCTACCCAGACACATTTTACTCCCACTGACACAGAACTATATCAAAACTTTAAACAATTCCCCTGCAACAGTTCCTAACAACATATCAAACTTCCACATAAAACACTATGGCCCAAATGCAAACCAAGCACACTGTTATCTTCAACCACTCCTACTTACACACCAAAATCTTAAACATCTGGAAACTTACTAACTTAGTACTCATCCTGAAATCCTCCTATCACTCTATATCACTAACGTCATCAATATCCAAACTCCTTGTAAAGCTGATCCATACAAGAGTCAACCAAAGTATCCCATTCTCACTCACAGCACAGCTTTAGACCCAATCTCTCTACTAATGCACTAAATATAAACTTCAACCAATTACAGCCACTTTTCCCACACAGTACTTGTTGCAGCCATTATCAACAAAGAAGCTGATGCATCCTCACACAAAGGATACATGACATGACTCTCCATACGAATGACAAAAATTGGTTAGCCACCTTCATAGCTCCATAAATTTCCTGTTGCTTCTGAAAAATGGATGTTTTCCAAGTAAAGAGAAAACAATTTCTATTATATGAAATAAAAGATAATATAAGAATATGAAAAGAGAGAAATATGTGGAATAGGCCTCAACTTACCCATGGAGAAATAAAAACATTTGGTGGAAGCATATTTGCTGAAGCAGTGACGACTGCTGTGCAGCCTTGTTTTTACTACATGCTTCTCATCATTACTGCAACTAACATCCAGTTTTCCAATATCAGTCTTCATCAGATCTATGTATACTATCATCAAATAAACTATCAATGGAGTCCATATTGCTAAGAAGTAAATACTGCCTGCTTTCATGTGCATTTATTGCTTGCTGCAATATTTTCTAAACACCATGGCTGAAGAGTCACAGAAAAATTCATGCTCAATTGCAATGTAAATAGGCCTTAGATACCTCATACAACCACCACCAAAGATCAGTTGAAATTTGTTTGCTGGTGTGCGAGCATGGAATATTGATAAATGTGAGGTCCTCTCTACCAAGCACTGTTGATCTATGAGCAGTCTGGTTAAAAGGTTAAACCTCTTCAAAATAGACAACATATTTCTCTAACGTGTAGGAGGAGGCTCCATACTCTGGTTATGTTAATTATGAGGTCCATGAATGGCTGACCTTGCATTACATATGTCAGGAAAGGAGATGTGGATACTTTCTTCTAGTTACACTTTAGCTGAGCCTGTCATTTCATGGGACAGGACTCTCAGTTGCACAAAAATTTCAATACCTTGAGGACAGTCTCTCAGATCAAAGGATTAAAATAGGAAATATATGGAAAAAAATACAAATGAAGTTATCTTTCCTAAATAGTGAAAGACAAGAGAGAAAGGAAAGCTCCCTGATTATATTGCATCCTGTGCCTACGTATGGTAATGAAAGCAAGATTAAGGTAAGGAATGAACAACAGTTACCCAGGTGTACTTAAGCAATGAACAGTATAATGAAAGCAGTTGGTGGCATAGTGGAAAAAGTGATACAAGGGAAATATGAAACTCATGCACATGTAACTGATGATGCAAATGGAAAGCATGGTGAGATTACAATCTATATCAGAGGTACACCTAAATCCTAAACAGAATTCAAACAATCAGATCTGAACAAAAAACGTCTCCAAGATGTAAAAATTTTCTTAGAAGGCCTACTTTTGTCACACCTGGATTAGATTGTGCTTGACATATGAAAAATCTAAAAATATCTGAACTAAAAGGTATTATGCAGAAATCATAAGATGACAATATATGAGAAAACAGGTTACCTTCAAAACAAAAACTTTTAATTCAGCATGTATATAAAACCCACACCAAAAATACTAAAATCACTAGACGCTTTGCAGTGCTTCATGTTACATAAAAAAAAGGTAGCTAATATGGCATGACAGTATGTGTCAAGTATGAAAATTTCTCCCATTAATTATAAGGGATCAAAAGTGTATATTTCTTCATGGAATACTGGAAATTACAAAAAAAAAGACTAAAAATAAATGCTAATTGAGCATCAAAACTGTCTGTCAAAACTTGATGCCAAGACAAAGTGGTTCAATTCAAAGATATATTGCCTGGTTATAAAAAAAAAAAAGTATATGAATCGGACAATTCTGAATTGCTCTACTATCATCACGAAATACCTCCAAAATTCAAAGCAGTATATGGATCAGACAATCCTGAAGGGTTGTTCTATCATCATGAAATACTTCCAATATACAAAGCAGTATATGAATCAGACAATCCTGAAGTGTTGTTCTATGATCATCATGAAATATTTCCCATATTCAAATCAGTACAGTCAAAACAAAATTTCTTATAAACACAGTCTATCTCACGAGTGGTAATGATAGATAGCCGATGGTAATTTACATGACAAAAGCAGCAAATTAAGCATAAAAGCTATACTATTACAGAAAGTGAGTCTCCCATTCTGATAATCTAATACTTTATACAACTACATTCTTTTGACTTCAAACTTCAACAAAGATGTAACTTAAATACCTGTGGGAGCAACTTTACCAACAGCCACCATATTACAATCTATTAAGAATACACCAGCAGCCAAACACAAAGACATGAACCAGAAACTGTAGAGCATACAAGAAGCTCCACCTAAAAACTGCACTCCTCAAGAAAAGCTTCACAATTGGTATAGCATGCATACTGACTACTATATATACAACATACATATTGACTACTATAAGCATGTGTTACATACTGTACTGTACTGCACTGCAAAAGCTCTTTCATATTTGCAGCCTCAAAGTAAAAAAATATAATTGTTGACTGGTGTGAAGAGACCCACTAGTTCAGTATTCACTGGCACAAAAAACAATATCAACCCTACCGTTGTCACCCAAACACAATCTGCTGTCCTAAGTATTGTATTAGAACTACAGTAAATGTGCCTATGGCAAAAGAGCAAAACTCTGGAGTGAAGCATGCTCCTGAATGAGAACTAACCCATCAATGGTTGCTAGGAAATCAACCAGTCGTAACACACAACATTGACAGACATCTGCCTGAGGGGGTCTAAAGAGTGCTCTAGAGTTCACAGTTATTGTGCCCGTGTTTCTAGAAAAAATTTTTCTTGGAAACATAATCTCGGTATTGTATTAGATGTTATCTTGCATATTTCAATAATTTTTGGTACCTTTGAACAATTCAGATATTTCCACCTTAAAAAATCTCATCAGTATTTTCTTTAGCATCAAGTGGTGTTCTCACTAAAGAAGTTTTAGGTAAACATCCAACCTTAGACTATTTGTAAGTTTGCAACTTCCTGGTCTAATGACCACAATTGTTTGAGAACGATGATCTTCATCCTTGGATGTCTGGCTTCTGTTGTTTAACAGATAGTCATAAGCCTTTTCCAGTTTTTATTTCACCTACATAAAGTACAGGCAGAACTCTTGTATCCTTGATATCCATGTCTGCATGCACATATGCACTTGTCTTCATCTTGGTTAAGTTTTACATCAAGTTCAGTTCTCAACCACTATTTCATGCCCAGCCACATAACTTAATATGCAGATGCAGAGTGATGAGCATTTCAGTATCCAACCAAAAGTGGGTCACTCTGACCAACATTTCATACCTCAGAGCCGAACATGTTATATTCTCATTTAGCAAAGTTTTTAAAATCTGGACAGGGGTTTACATAAGATTCCAAGCTTTCAGTGAAGGATATTTCAGCGACAATAATCCAGCTCTTCTTTCTGCCACCAATCTATCGTTGGTGATTCATTATGGAGCTTCTCAAAAAAGTTATTTGTTCACATAAAAACTCTAATTATTCATGATTAAGTGATCTGCAATTCTAATTCTCAAGACTATTCTGTAGTTTAGCCATTAGAACATGGTATTGTAGATGTTTCTATTAGAACCTTCAAACTAATTTCAAACAGATGAGAATGACAGTCTTTTACACAGGAAACAAAGTTACATTAAAGAGGTAAAAATAAATAAATAAATCTCTAGACTAACCAAAGTTGCTAACAAAGACAATTAAGTTAACTTTTCCAAGGCTTTCTATTGCAATATACCATCCTCTGAGGCTCAGTATGTTCACAGATTCTTCAGGAACTCCACCTCATGTTTGCCTTTCTATACCCAGGGGTACAAACAGGTTCAAGGGATTCAAATCAGCCTAAATTATCAGTCAGATATTCATGTTCTACATGATATTCTCATTCTTGCAAGATCATTAATTCTACATGTAAGCCAGAAAACTTTTCCATTTGATAAACTTCATAAAAGATACTATATGGGTTATAAATCTCTAAAGGGAAATTTTCAAGGGGCATTTCTTCTTAACTGATTAATGATAATGTATCCCTATTTACATCAAATTATTTCCTAGCTTCCTCTCCTTTTTCTTTAGATGAAAAAGGGACCTTATTAGTTACGTGGCTTCCTATGATTATCCTGGGTTGGCTTAATTCTGAGCTCTGTTCCCTTTTTCTAAATTTTGCCAAGTAATTTTTCAACCAGATATAACATTTATTAAAAAAGCATTTCCGTTTTGGTTGACAGGTAGGTGTTACAGGGAAAGTCCATATTACATTTCAACCACTGCTAAAAGCATAATTTTCTAACTAAATGGGAATAGCACTCTATCTAGAAAAGACACTCATTTCCCAATCCAACTAAAGTTGTTTCTCAGAGAAATGTTTGTTCAACATCAAAATAACATTCCTACACTAGTCTGTCTAAAATTTTATATATTGATGTCTGATGATTCTGAGGGAATAGGACTATACTGCAGAGATCAGAAGAAATTTGACATTTTCCCTAAACAGGGAGGGGACTTGTAAGTTTTTTAGTAAATCTCATTGTATGTTCAGTAATAAAACAGTGTTGACTGTGCCAAATGCAAAAAGGCTGCTTTCCACATAATGCATGCTAACTGGTACCTCACCTTAATTCTGCAAAATATACTGTTCAATTTACTTACATTCTTGAAGAAATACATTTGATGCTCTCTACAATAAACTTGCATCCTCCTAGAATCCTTTATTTCTTAAGACAGCACAAATTTACATTATGTGGTGTCTCTTTGGATGCATAAGCTTTTGAAAATTTTTTCCATTCAAACTTCTTTCCATGCATATTAATCTCTAATGCTCTTCATTGCAATAGGGATCACTCTTTTCTAGCCTGTGCACATGGCCTTAAATGTGCATGTGGTAACTGCCTATGACAATAAGTGTAGATCGGTATGGCTGAGTGAAATGTGAGAGAAGTAATGAATTTAAGTGCATATCTGGACAGTAAAGTTTTCAGGAAGGTGGATTTCATAGTTTAGGAAAACTGTATACATGACAAAACTGATGGGTTGTGAAAAGTAATCTGACTAGCATAAGCTTAAGGTTGCAAAGTCAGGAGGTCATGTGATAAGCTTGCAACATGAATGATGAGTGGCTTGAAAAGAATGTTGATTATCACAATTTTGTTAGCTCCAGGTTGTTGTTTACAAAACTAAAATGTGAAAAATTTAGAAGGACTGTACTTGTTGCCTATACCCCATTCAATGACTATAAGGATGATAATAATGTGCTTTGGAGACAGCTTAAAAATTAAGTATGGGAAACACAAGGAAAGGCATGGAATCAGTGGGAGCAACAGGTATGTGTGAGGTTTCTGGGGAAAATTAAGATTGTGAAAGGATATATGGATCAGTATTTATGAGTGCTGCATATATATATATAATGCAATTTCAATATGAAACCTTTATAAATATACAATTCACAGTTACAAAGATATAAAGGTAAAAGAAGACATAACGGATAAGTTTTATATAAGAAAAAATATAAGTGTGCATGGTTAAGATCTCAGATACCATTAGCTAGGAGGTTTACCTAATCATATGAAGGTCAGCACTTCAAGTTTGGTGCTTGTCTTGGACTCAGACAGGAAGTAAGAAAGCAAAGAGAGAAAGTTCAGGAATGAAGATGTCAAAATGAAATTCCATGGAAAGGCAGAGGAAAAGCTAAGGGACAGCAATGAAACTTTACCAAAGAATGTTGAAGTGATAAAGAATGTGCATAATGTATCAATACAGGCTGGAGCAGATGCATGTAGACCATATATATGGATCAAGGAAAGAGAGAAATCTGAAGTAGAGTTATACGAAAGAGAGAAACTTTGAAGGAAAAATACAATCTCCTCTGAAGTGATGATGAATGGGAAGCAGACATTAAAAAATTCATCAAAATCCTGAACAACAAAGTAAAAAAGCTTGTGTTCATGAAGAAAAAGAAAGCATATCATATCATAATCTTGCACAAGAAGCACGTGAAAATCTAAGGCTGAATAACAGGCTGTTTTACGAAGACCTATGTAGATGATGAAAAAAGGTCTGCAAGAAATGTAAAGTATGCCAAACAAGGACTAGTGATTATCTTAAAGAAAGGATGAAGTTAATAAATGGTGAAGAGAGTACTTTAAAGAACTAATGGGAAAAATGATACACAATAGGAGCCTACTGCTTTAATGGAGTAGAGGTTGAACAAGAGAAGAACAGGTATGGAAGACAGGATGACTAGCATAGAATGAGGCAGTAGGAAAGGCTGTCAATAACACTGTAAGAATTGTATAAGAAATAGTCATCTCAGTATAGTTAGTGTTACATATGGCGGGCTTGTACGTGACCTAGTTAAAAGGATTACTTGGTAATCCTTTTAACTCCCCCTTGTAGAAGTCCGACAAGGTTCATTTAGGAAAAGGAAGAGGCTCTATCAACAAAATTTGCATTTATGCAGATAGCAGAGAAGGCCATTCAGTAAAAAAGGAAAGGTATACAACATTTCTGGATTTGTAAAAGGCATGTGGCAATATGAAAATGATCCCTTTGGAAAGTTCTAACTGTATGGTATGGAAAAAAAATCTAAAAGTGCTTTTGTACCAGGAGTACAGGGGGGTCTCCGCAGAACAACAGCTCAGAGAACGTTTTGCAATTGCAACATTCAAGAATTAGGGTACAAATTCATAAAACGACACTAAGTTTTCTCAATAGCAACAGGCTTGAAAAAAATTACCATCTTTTTTTAATGTTCTTTTCCATTAGTAATGAAATATTCAGATATATTGTAAGGTTTCTTAGTTACAATGTTATTAATACGGATATCAAAGAAAAATAACATAAAATCCTGTCATATTCCAGCCAGTTACGGTCACCTGATGAGCACCGAAAAGTTTTCATATACTAAATATGTCATATTAGTGAAATGTACCTGACTTGAAAACATTAAAATATGTACTGTCCTATAATGACCAAAAACATCAACAAACATTAATATCACATCATGAAATGAAAAAATTTACTTTGAAAGGCTTGACAAACCATTTACTCTACCTCCATCCCACTCGATCACAAACAACCTTAAGCCCTCCTCACCAGCATTTTCATAATCTTTAAATATTGTCAGAGTTACTGGTAAAATGGCAACAATTTTGAATTGCAGAATTTAACTCACATCATGACAAGAGTATGGTATACTGATGGTAAGCTAAGATCTTTTGGATGGTTCATGCATGAGAATTAGGTTGGAGAAATTTTTGCTCAAGAACTTAACCGCCCCCCCACAACATGGGCTTAAATTACTTACATAACTACTTTCCACTAGAATGACAGATCTCTAGGAACATTACCCCCATCATTCTGTGAGATTCCCCTTTAATGTTTCTGGAAGCATAAATGGTGTACAAGTCAATGGTTTGAAATTTATGAGTGAATAATTCTGAGCTGTGTAATGTCACCTGTTATTTAATGTTCTTATGGTTGATGGAATCTGCCTGCTTTAGGTTACAACAAATGTGAAAAGACACCTTTGACAAGGCTTTACCTTCATCAGTAAATGAAACTAGAGTACAGTCTCATCAAAGACCTTCTCACTTTAAAGGAGTCCATCCTGTTCCCGTTACTGAGTGTAGTACAGCCTTGAAGCTGTATGACTGAGAAAGGTTCCAGGAGTTATGAATTAATAATAATTGTTGGGGTATTATGCAAGAGTGAAATGATGTGAAGGTGGGCTACAGATGAATAAAAGACAAACAGGCTGGAAGTTCACAGTTGTGTACAAATAATATTATTCAGATAGCTGAATCAATGAAGGATGATAGGTGCAGGAAAACTATGTTGAGTAAATGTGAGCAAGCATAAGTTAATCATTTCTGAATGAACTGGACAGTCTCACCATAAAACCAATTTCAATGGAGAAGAATTAAAAGTTGCAAAGACGTTTATGTATCTGGGAGTGATTACAACAATAGATGACAGAGCAAAAGTTTCATATGGAGTTAATTACAACAGAGATGATAGAGCAAAAGCTTCATATGGAGTTATGTTAAATAAGGGAGAAAAATTATTGGGATGCACTGAGGGCTTTGATGAATGTGAAAAAGCTTGAGACACTCTGCATAAAAGCCTTCAGGAGTTCTGGTTTCTGCAGCCATTAACAGCCTGCAGGATCTATGATTTTTGCAGCTATCAGCAGCTAACTTATTGTTCACCTCAAGTCTCATCCTGTGAATGGTAGTGCAAAATGATTGACAGAAAGGTTCTCTTTCAGACCCCCTTGGAGTTGATTTATCTTACAAACTTCCAATATTTTCATACACAGTGATAGACTAAGAAACCACATGTAAACAGTGGATAAAATCTCAAAATCTCAGGTATTCTACCACTGGCATTAATGTGCTATTTCATCTCTTGCTGAGTTTGTTTAAAACTATTGCTGCAAGGTTTAATTTCCTCATGAGCTAAGGTATAGTGATCTAGAGTGTGTCAATATCTCTACCACACACTTTACAATTCATACACTTAACATTTCCAAAGAAACTAAGAGACAATAGTTCATCTATTACCAAGCTTTAATCTTGTAGTAACAATAGCTTGTTGTGTACTGATTGTGTTACTTTCACTAAACACACGTCTTATTTGATACATTTAAATCAGAAGAAGGATGAATTCATTGAAGCCATCTGTAAACTTCTACTTGCTTCTTATGCATGTTAGTTCTTTTCCTAATTGCAGTTTTTAAACATATATATGACACTGCAACAGTAATCAAAAGCCTTTTTATTTATACAAAAAGTGGAGAAGGCCTTTCAAAAAGGGGTTGCATTAAGCTAAACTTGAAATATTTCTAACATTTGTGCTGTATGAAGTTGTTTGTTACCTTTACCTGTATGACCAGAAAACATTCGCCCAACTCAAGTTTCATTTCTTTGATGATGTTCAGTAGTGTCAATTTTCATCTAGCATGTGTCTATTGTGTGGTCTCATTTCTCTTGTGTTGTGCCATTGCTTGGCAGCTCTGGTCCAGTTGGTTGTGAAATTCAGAAAAAGTTTCATTTTTTCCAATGTTGCTTTGCCAGTTTTTCTTTATCCAGCCTTCTTCCTCAGGAAATTCATTAGCTCTAGCTAAGGCTTTCCTTTTTGACTCAGAATTTGTCTTCTTGTGTCAATATGTTTTTTCAGCCTGGAGACTGGCCAAAAATGAAACATGCTATTACTGTACTAAACAATGAAAATGTGCAGAATTTCTTTTCAGAAAATGTATATATTTTTTTTTTTAAATATCAAAGTTACAGCTTAAACACAATCTATTTTGGTAATCTCTTCCTTATCCTTTGTATATTATGCCATGAAAGTTTAATCTTGATATGCCCATCTATATATGCATGACAGCCCAGACAGACAAACACTTGTTTCATTATAGTACAATGTCTAGCAATAGATTTAAATGTTTTTTTGTTTGAAGTCACCATAATACTGACACAGTCTATTATGCTGACTTTTAATCCTCTTCCTTTTGGATAAATCAATATCATACTAAAAATCATAAACAGAAGTTACATGGTCTTTGCTAAATGTTTGATCATTTCCAGGCTCATTGTCTTTGTACCAATTCTTTCTCAACTTTCTCACCAGACACAAGGTAAACAATATCTGTCAGTCATCAGCCTCCTAATCACTTTTTGCTACTTAATTTCATCCTCATACTCTCTGTTTTGTTCAACTTCTTCCAATGTCTTCTCTCTTCTTGTAAGCAAGCTCTTGATGCCCTCAATCCATTTCACTTTATAAACAGATTTTCTAGGCCTCATTTCTCCAACTATTCATTTTGGCATCTGACAAGGTAGTATGAACTACATGTATAGTGACTGTCACTGTTGAATGTTCAAATGTACAATCATGAATTTCATCAGAATAACAAGTTGTATATAACATGTTAGAGCCAAAACACCAATCAAGAAATCCTGCACATAAGCATGTGTCGGTTCATTCTTACTAATGAAACAGGAATCATCTATGGCATCTAGGAGTAAAATTATCTTCTGCCACTGGCATTAGTGTTGAAATCACTAAATTCTTGTGTCTAGCATCTAAGTCCACAATGAAGACACTAGGTTAAGTAAATAAGAGCAAAACTGGGAAGACCTATGTAGTGGGGGAGATTGGCAAATGCAGACATTTAGTGCAATAACTGTTGAATAGTTTTACATATACAATTAAAGTATTTGTTATTCAAGGGTTATACCATTTGTGACCGAGTAATTTGCAAAAGGGTTTACCAGTATGTGTTAAGTCATTCTCACATGCAAATCACATCTTTATCCTCGGTAAGAACCTTGTGTTGATGTCACAGTGCCTTTCTTCACAGATGTAATACTCCAGCCAAGTATTCTAGTGTCACTATACTTTGACATTTATCTTCCTTTGTTTACTTTATTACTGTGCACTGTAGTTTCTTATATGAGTCAAAAAG
>JAUTYZ010077504.1:0-11895 GCA_032273725.1 Panulirus interruptus | reverse complement strand
AAATCAATTCAGTAGATTGTAATCATTATCAGAGGGACAGGTAAATGACTGAGGAGTGGAAAGCGGTAGATCTTGGTCTCTTATTTAAGAAAAGTGGTAAGAAATGTGCATTGAATCACCGTCAAGTTACCGTCACCTCTAGAAGGGGTTAAGAAATTGCTGCTTGTTAATGGACACGCCATTCGAAGCAAGAAATTGTTTTTTTATGAATTTATTAAATGGATTTTTTCCGTTTCCCTCCTCATGGTGGGGGGGGGGGGGAATATTGTTTGTACTACATTTCTTCTTCTTTCTTCTACTACTTCATCTCCTTCATCATCATCTTCTTCTTCCCAAACAATCAAGGTTCTGCGTCATCCCTTCATTCTGGTGCCGCTTGACTTGAAGTGTGGTAAGCATGTACTTTGCTTCACTACTCCCAGACTCCTTTTTCGTCTGTTCTTTTATTTTTGGTTCTTAAAGGATTTTGTAAGATCAGGAGCCAAGAACCCCCGACAGTCTACATTAGTTGAAATGCAACACTTCTTGCAGATGCCTTACTACAACCTCCATACAGTGCACAGAATATAGTTATGATTTGAGCATCTGTGATATTCTTTATAGGTCTAAAATTACTAAAGATATTCTTTTAACCTTTCTTTCGGTCAATATTCATGAAATTTGGTGCAAATTTGTGATTTAAGGCTATCTGGCAATTCTTTAGGGGGTCAAAGGTTACCAAAAAAGCCATATTATTTTCTTTAACCATTTTTTATCATATTCCAGCTCATTTGCATGATATTTGGCACAAAAGGTTTCTTGCCGCATGCCCCACAAAATGCCGGAGACGAATTTGTAATTCGAATATATTCTGCCTTCATCGGGGGTCATAGGTTACCAACTAGCATGTGTCCCGACAGCAGTCATTGTCTGGTGAATAATTATTAACTTAAGTGATGCTCACGTGTGTGAAACCAGTTGAAACTGGTGTTGTAATGCAGGCACCTCAGTGTATCGTACATTGGGACTCCCTTTCTCATGAGGATAATATGTTTTGAAACTGAAGTGAAATTGAATTCAGTCTGTCCGGTGAAAATTTTGTGTTCATGTATGTTTACTTATGTTTAGTATGTTTCACAAATTGTGCACCTAAATTGCTGTTGAAGACTAGTATTCCAAAGATGTCGAAGGTGAACATAAATGCATAGTTTTCTTTTTCTTTTTTCTTTTTTGTCTTCATATCTGTGTAGCATTTCAGCCAACGTTGCTGAGATTTAGCACAAAGCTACTCTTTCTAAAATTCCCACGTCCTCAGTATCTGCTGCATCTAATTGATCTTGTGTCTTGGTACAAAGATATTTAAGGTGTATATAGTGGGACTTATACTGCAATTCCTCACGAATAATGGCCTCTATAGTTACAATATAGTATCTGATGATTATGGATATGAAAATGGCATCTTATGTTAGGTATTTTGACGTGCCAAAAGCCTTGGACAAAATTTACTTGAATGTCTGCTCGTAAAATACGTAGTGGAAAAATTCAAAATATAATGGCGTGCCACAAGGTTCATTCGTTGACCCAGTTCATTTTGTTATACATAAAAGTGATTTCGAATTCGTTCAACTGTCAATGTCTCTACATTTGCTCACAACATAGAGATAGGTGGAGATACCAAAGAACTATTATATAAGTATTCAAAATGACTTAGAAAAATTGTCACCCTGTTGCAAATCGTAGCAATTCAAAGGAGGAATATGAAGAAAATAATTATTTTCGACACAAAAAGAAAACATGAATAGAGGATGTATAGAAAAGCTCTTGCAGAAGTTATGGAAGAGAAGGATCCTGGCGTTGTAATGAGTAACGATCTGGAATCCGCTGAGGGCAGGGTAAAGCCATGTTGACTGACCCTCTGTAGCCCGCTAATAACGCCAGATCTTGAGTATGTATTACAGTGATGGTCTTCTGACTATTAAAAGAAGTAAGATGCGTTTTAAAGGGTCTAGAAATAAGCAACAAGATGAATACCAGATCTAGGAAAGAAAGGAGAGGACCTTCAAGGCGCTTGTCTGCTCCCTTCTGTGAAGGACCAGAAATTACATCACACGTTCACGAAAGAATCAGGCGAATGCAGACGCTGACCAGCTGGCCATTGATCTCTGGACTCGGACTTACGCTGAGCAGACGCTCCCACAACAACGTTGGAGAACGGTGGAATGACATTGTTCAGTGGTAGAATCAATGTGCTTCCATATCCCTCTTCATACCTCTCATATTGTCGGCATAACCGTCCCGCGCACCAGTTACGTATTTTCCCGAAAAGATATCACCCCACCAGCCAGCAATTTCTATCCTGCCAAGGATATAGATGAATTATTTGGCAGTTGTGTGAGAGTTAGTCATTATACATCTGGCAGCTTCCTCGGCGTGTCTACAAACAGGGAACAGAGAGAATCACCTTTTTATAGCAGATAAGTTAACTTTTTTTTCCTATTAAGGATAAGCTTCCTCGTGACAGAATGGGCATTTTTAAGGTATCCAAATAACTGGTTACTTTCATATAGATTAACTGCTACAAACATGCAGGTGTCCGGTGACTAGAAAGAAGAAAATGGACTAAAACTTAGTGGGAAAACGTTTCCCACCGGTATAGGAAAACAAGTCCATACTGCCTCTCATTCTATCCATGCTGGTACTTAATCTATCCATACTGCCTTTCATTTCATTCATTCTGCCTCTCATTCTATCCATTCCGGCCCTCACTATATCCATTTTTTTTACATGTGTTATCTTATGATTATCTTCTCTTTCTTCACTTCTCTTCGGTCTTCCATAATTGAAAATTAAATATATTTTTTGAATTGTATTTTGTCAAGATTTTTTGCTATATTTTCTGTACCCCCTTTTGCATGCAACTTTACCAAAATGATTTAGCCCTCCTAACTAGGCACCTTAATTGATTGCACTGAATAAGAAACCTTCAGGCTGTAAATGCATTTACAGCCCAGGATATTTACGTGTAATGAAAGAAATTTTCGTCGTGAAAAGTTCCTGCTGTGCCTCATTAATCATTGGCGATGGATTGTGGGTCAGGTATTCGAAACTTGGACCATTACAGATCCCTACATGATAGGAAATTTAGTGAAGAAGTTCATTAACTTCTACAGGAAATATGAAAATTGAGTAATGGAATTCACACACACACACAGACACAGACACACACACACACACACACACACACACACACACACACATCTCTAGCCTCAAAAATAAAGAGAAGGTTAAGAAAGAGGGGGAACGGCTCAGTAAAAGATGTCATAAAACAAAGCAACTTCGGTATGTGCCGTAGTTAAGATAAAGGCGACTCTCCAGTTAACCAGCATTTGTAAGGCATGAGAGCAAGGATCGAGTATAACAGGATACGAAAGGAGGGACAAAGAAACTTTGTAAAGAACATTATGTTAATTCAAGGGAAAATCCAAAACTTTCCTATGAATTCATCGGGAATTAATAGTCATTTGAAGAACAGCAAATCATGGTAGAGGATACAGAGGGGAGAGGTGTAGAGGACAATGTTAGGATGGGTGTGTGTATAGCTGAATGACGAGCTCGAAAGTGTTTACTCAGTGGAAGACACTGTGACTCCAACACAAGTGGGATGGGATGGGAAGATGGTCAGAAAGCAATGAAGTATCTAGAAATGATATTAACAAAATACTAAAGGGTCTTGACCCAAACAAGGCTCATTGTTCCTGATGAAATTTCACCGTATGTGCTGAAGATGTGTGTGTGTGTGCAGATACACATCACAAACCTCTTGAAATACCATTCAAGATGTCGCTGGAAAAAAAAAACAAAGTGCTAAGGGAGCGGAAGAGGGCAAACGTCGTAACTATATAGAAAGAGACCAGGAAGAGGTGTTAGATTACAGATTGGTCCCATAAGCCAGTAAGGTCCGTAACGTTACTGGGAAAAGTAATCAGAGAGCAAGTGATGACTTCCAGCAGAGGACAAATTACCTTAGTAAGAGGCAACGTTGTTTCAGGGAAAGACGGTCTGAGTCAGGAACCTCTCAGATTTCTGAGATAATGAACTCAGCATTAGACAAAAGAGGAGGACTGGGTGGAGTGTTGTGTGAGTGACGTGTCGTCAAGTGTACTGAAGGGAAGGAGAGACTGTATGCTCGTGCAGTGAAATAAAAAGAGAGGCTGAAAGGTGAAGCGTACCTGTGTGTATCTCACACTTAAAGTCATCTACAGCATGATTCGAAATCTGGGTATTGTGCCACAAAGTTGGTTTTGCAAATATGCCGAAAAAATGATATTGTGTATCACAGAACCCACCCCAATCGTCCAGAATAGCAAATGAGACACATGTCATTCCTATTCACGAGCTGTAGCATCCGCCCCAAAAATACGAGAGCTCAGAAAGAGTCAATGAATAAATTTTGTCACCAGTGTATTCTGTCAGCATGATGAGTGCGTCCAGCGGTGACGTATTACAGTTGGGAACTAAGGCTATTAGTGGCTCTGACATGGACGGCTGAGCGACCGTACCACACCAGCACTTTGTCCAGTTCTCATAAATTATGGGTTTGTGAGTTTATCAGGTTGTGGCTGTCTCTGGTCTGCTTTGTTGAAGTTTCAGTGTATTTGTGAAACTGCTAATTGCCTCGTATCATCTAGTGTTTTTATCATCTAAACCCAGGACCCCTTTCAATGGGGCTCCTGCAGCTTTAAGGCTGCGTTACAACCAGTAGCAGGGAAAGGATGGGCTCCTTTGGAGTAAGAAGATCTTCGACGATGATACAGGTTCGCTGAAGGTTGACTTTTTCCACTTGCGGTGCAACCCCATGCAGGCAGAGTCCGGTAACGTCTATATTTATCATAGGTAATATTGTTTTTGACACAAGTATCGCTGTCATATGTCTTGATAACCATTCGCATGAAGTTGCAAATATTCATTAGAAAGAAATATTGTTTTCCCTATGAATTAGGTCAGTGATTCATGACATTTTGACAGAAGTCTTATCTCATTCTACAAATGAGGAAAGAAGGAATGAAAGAAAAAAAAATGCAGATATGCAAAAGAAAACAGCAAAATAATGGCAATTCAAGATTCCCACTCAAACCATGATTTCTTTCTGGTTTTATTTTGTTTTCCACTGAGATGACGCAGGTGAGGAAAACTTACAAAAGATTGGAAGAATGAGGCCCCAAGACCATACGAAAGACGTCCTGCACATCTACACTGAAACGGTAGCATTCGCGAGATGTGTGGTCATGGCTTGACATCTGCTCAAACTTTGTAATGACTCCGTGTTCTCTACATTATGCGATTCCATACAGCCTATCTTGAATGTCTGACGAATTCCATACAGCCTATCTTGAATATCTTATGAGTTCCATACAGCCTATCTTGAATGTCTGACGAATTCCATACAGCCTATCTTGAATATCTTAAGGGTTCCATACAGCCTATCTTGAATGTCTGATGACCTTTTCTTCGTTTGTTACAGTTCAATCACCCACGAAGGCAAAGTTAGGAGAAGAGTTGGTAATATTTACCCCAAATTTGAACCACATCACCAACAGAATCAACAATGCTCTTCTCTCTATATATTTTTATTGAAGATACAAATTCAGTCATTTCGGGTTCATATTCTTAATGGACAAAGGCCATTGAACCAATTTCGTCCTATTATTATATTCGCTTTCATTAATATATAAGAGATGCTGCCCCTTGAAGTAGAAGCAGCAGCAATCTCTGACCGTTGCTGAAAGAAATGTAGATACAAGAGCTGCAGGTTGTTTTATATTGCAACAGTTCTGTCAATACACACTGGAGCGTTGGCATCTCAATTATTTAGACGACTAAATGCTTCACGAGGGAAGGCTGTATTGTTGAATTAAAGAAAATCTTTGACGAATAGATTCGATTTACTTACAGTGAAAGCGTTTAGTGAATCCATCAAAGTTCTGAGATATTTAAGTTTTGTGTAGATCTCTGATTAGTATATTTTACCTTATATAATCAGTCTTTAGGTATGTGTGTGTGAGTGTGTTGTTCTGTATGTACAAGCGAGTGGAAAATGATATATTACCAACACAACGCGCGGATGAAAATACTCAATTTCCGACGCAAAACGATATTTTATAAGACTTAGATATCAGCTTCATCTCTGTGGTGTAACGATCTTTTATTGCCACATTACTCTGCATCGCCAGCGATCATTTGCTAGCATATTCGTTATACCCTTCACCCAAACGCTATAACGAAAGACAACAATCATTAACACTGGCATCGTTACGGTGATCATGCAGCGAAAACTTACTTTTCAGATTAACTGGTGTTCATCTGTTAACAGAAGCACCATTTAACGAACGACAACGACTTAAAAGACAATAATCATTTAGCGACACGGCATTTAATTTACAATAACATATATACTGATGATCCTGTGGGCTTTTTTTATAACACATATTTGATTATGTTGTTGTTTTGATATATGATTTATATAGCGAAGGACAAAGGGATCCTTTTCTGTGGCTGTCTCTCTCGTATGTCACCCAAGACACTCTTCTGACAGTGTTTTTATGATGTCTTGAGTCCAACAACTGACACCGAAACTCAAGTGGTATAGAGGTTGTTAAGACATCACTAACAACTGTATGAGCGTTCTAACGCTTGTGCCAACGTCTTATGCTGTTATTTAATCACTTTTTATATTGTTTTTGGCGTATGTTGATCGGTTAAGAAACAACAGCAGGATCGTCCCTGACGAAGCGAGGTAAGAGAGGCTGTGGAACTTTTGAATTCGCAGTTGATCTATCTTTCTGATTCATTATTTTTTGATATTTCTGACGTATGGCGCTAATCAGCTTCCCACCCACCCACACGTGTTGTTCTGTATTGTGACTCAAAGCCTCGCACTTTGTCAATTCATCAGAAGCGTAGCGCTCTGATTCCTAGATATTTTAACTCTTTTATTGCAAAGTTTGTTACCAGGTTAACCTACTATATATTTTTCTCTTGTTTTCCTTCCTTCTCTATTACTTTAGCCTACTCGTATGGTTCATTTAAGGCTTCGCTCAGATGAGAACTGTCCATGACTGGAACCTTTAGAATAAAAAAAAAATGTGGCATTAAATGTCTTGAAAATTCAGTTTGAAGGGCACATCCAATCGACGGTTATAACACAAAGCTGGCGACAGCTGATGTCTAGAGTAGGACTACCATATCCACGTTCATGCTTCTTCAACTTTTTTTCTTTTTAATCTTCACTTCGACGGAGAATAATAATTACCTTCTCGCAGAGTCCCCGCCCTGAAGAGTTCCCGCCAATCAGGCCCCTCTCCCGCCCGGCACGTCTTCCGTCCGCCCTACACACCCCATGGCCCGTCGGCTTACCTAACAAGCCCCACCATACCTTTGTGCGCCGAATGAATACACCCACAGGAGGACGGACGGATGATGAACACTGATCCTCCCTGACCCACTCGCAGTGCCTTTGGCTTAATGAGTAAAACATGAGAGTTATAACACATGACATGCTCAGGCCCCACATGGTTGCCAATCCACTAATACCAGAAATTCGAAAAATGTATCCAATTCTTGCATCTAGCAGATATATTCTCTATATGAAAGACTGTAAGCTTATGTCATGAATCACCTTTGGAGTTTATGTAACGGTTATCTGTAAACTGGGGTCTGACAAAGGCCCTTTGTGACCTCTGTAGTCCTTTTGCGCTACCGCTCACAGGATGAGCCTGGGAGCCTGTACAGTATTGAACGCGAAATGACGCACACACTGGAGACCCCTTCATCATCACATACCACCCCAACTTAGATCACTACGTCTGTGACAATAAATGTTATTTTATGGACGTCCCAGAAGATGCCATTATCTGATGTAAATTAAAATATTTCGTGTGTGTGTGTGTGTGTGTGAGTGTGTTAGATTATACATAAATAAATATATGAGTGAGATGAGAGGAACCCCTCAGCTGATCCGAGCCCGGATTCACAGAGAATTTCTTTTCTTTCATACTTGATCGCCAATGCCCGAGTTAGCGAAGTAGCGCCAAGAGCAGACAAAGAAAGGCCACATTAGCTAACATCCATTATCTACCTGTCATGTATAATGCACCGAAACCACAACTCCCTATCCACAACTAGGCCCCAGAGACCTTTCCATGGTTTACCCAGGCCGCTTCACATGCCCTGGTTCAGTCCATTAACAGTACATCAAAAAATTGTAAGCTGAAACTTCGTTCCTGAGAAAAT
The DNA here is from genome assembly GCA_032273725.1 of Panulirus interruptus. Classification (NCBI taxonomy): domain Eukaryota; kingdom Metazoa; phylum Arthropoda; class Malacostraca; order Decapoda; family Palinuridae; genus Panulirus; species Panulirus interruptus. The sequence goes on along the minus strand of JAUTYZ010077504.1, from coordinate 3,627 downwards.
GGCGCATTTCTAGCTAGGACGGCAAACACAAAGGGAAACTGACGCCATTTTGGACTTCCAGTGTTTCTATAGCCAACGGTAGGTGGTCACCCGGGCGTAACGCCTGAACCTAACCCTGAAACTAGTCGAGGTCCTTCCCTGTATCGCCTCTGTTTCCTTGATAACTTATGTCTTAGACAAATGGCAAGTAAAATTTTTCGCGTGGGGGTTCACTTACGGTAGGTGAAAATTTCAGTAAGAGAATTTTTGCTGTAAATTTTATAATAATGCTTAATTAACCTAGGATACAATAAAACGCCCGGATAGAGTTGCTAGTTAGTGACCATGAGTTGCCGTGGAACAATTTTTACTTATTATTACCTATATTCGTCATTAATGTCGCTGGCGAAATATCTGTACGATTTTGCATAAGTGGATAAATGGATTTAGTAAAATCATTTCTATAAGAACATATCAAAATAACAGTTAATCGCCAGGAAAAAAGGCAATACCCAACCGAACCAGGAAATTCGTGATCGCTCTAGCATATCGCCGAGAAATGTGTCGGCAAAGAAGATTCAGAGATCCCTTAAGACAGTCTGGCAGTGAGTGATGAACACTTAACGAGATATAGATTCCGACGCCAAGAAAAATGACGTCCGTGTGAGCACCTACGACCGCAAATAAATCGCCCTACAAGATGCCATGCTGTTCCCTGTCAAACCTCAGCGTAGATGGGACTAGGATTTACTGTACCTGCAGTTAACTAGGATTTACTGTACCTGCAGTTTTTCTTAGACAATGTTTGGTGACATATGCAGCCTCTACCGTACTTAACTCTCACAACACGTAGTGGCTCTGACATTCCAACTATGCACATGCATATCAGCTGATTTTCCTAAACTATGAATGGTGGTGGTCAGCTCTCATGAATGCGCGGCCTGCCACGGAGTGTAGCGACCCACCGTGGCTCCTAATGTATATATGAATCCTGCGCCGTAATTGGTCGGACCACACAGGGACCCTGAGTCAATATTCTCCCCAAACAATCAACAGAGCCCCTCCTCCTCCTCCTCCCAAGGTCTGGGAAAGTGCTATGTGCTTCTTTTTGTTACACAGTCGCTACATCCACTGCACCTTTGCTAATTAACTTCCTTACGGATTGTGTTAGTTGAAGACAGGTCATGGTTTATTGTCTAATTATATACAGGCAAAGCATTGCAATGACAGCATGGGTGTGAGGGGCCTGCCTGGTCAGCAGCGAGCGAGACACGGGCGCGCGGGGGACCATGGCTGCTACACACAGCTGGTCGTGTTTGTTTTGATGACGTAATATATCTACGCGCGATGCCAAATGTCGCCATCGACACGAATTTACTTACCACTTTTTTTTTTCTTCATTTTACCTTGGTATCGCTATCCGATACCGTTAACACTTTGCCCGGTGATATCGCCCGCACCATTTGTCATACCCCCGGTATACCGCACTCCAAGATCATAGACAAACCAGAGAATAAACGGCTTATCCAGCCTAAACACAACTCTTTCAAACAAAAGGGTAAAATGTACAGCAAAACCTTTGGACTCCTCGATAAGCTTTGTTTTTCTTTTTCCTAGACGCCCCAAACCTGTTCGTGGTAAAGAAGGTATAAAGGTGAAGGGGTCGAGGCAACGAATTCAGTTATGTGAACAGAAAGAGTAATGTCATGAACTCTGGCACGGTGCCAGGAACTGTGGCGCAGTGCCATGAACTGTCGCGCTGTGCTATGAACGGTGACGCAGTACCATGAACTGTAGCGCAGACACAGAAAAGCTAGGCAGTCCTAGCAACTATGGGTTATGAACCGTGGTGCTGTGCAATGGCAGTGTCCAGCACTGTGGTACGCTTGTATGAACTGACGGTGAAAAGTTATAATCAATGGCAAAGAACCATTAACAATAGTGAAGTACCATGATACGATGGTATGACATGAACTGGGGCACAAAGCCAAAAACAGTGATACACTTCCATCAGGAGCAGTGCCACGAACTCCGGTGTTAGGCTATATGAACTGTTGCGCAAGTCGAACTACTCGCTAAGCTATGAACTGTTGCGGAAGTCGCAGCAACAGTTAGGGTATGAACTACTGCGCAAGCCTTGTTACTAGCTAAGTCTATGAACTGTTGCGCAAGTCTCATGAATTGCTAGTCTATAAACAACTGCGCAAGTCTCTTCAATAGCTAGTCTATGAACAACTGCACAAGTCTCATTTAACAGCTGAAGTATAAACTGCGGCAATCTTAAACACTGAGTAGGACGGAAGCTACCATGAATTGAGGAGCACTCTCATGAAGTGTGGCAAAAGTGGGCCGTTTCCGATGTTGAGTCGAATATAATGACCGGTAGAGACAGTTGGGTCGAATATAATGACCAGAAGAGACCGGTGTGTTGAACGTAGTGACCTTAATATAGCCAGCTGGGTTCAACATTATGACCTGTAAAACTACCTAAGACTACAATTCCCAATGAAGCTAGATAAATTGAATACAATGACCAGTAAAGATAATGGGTTGAATACAATGACCAGTAAAGCTACACGTGTTAGATAAAATGACCAGTAAATCTAATGGGTTGAGTACAACGACCTGCAAGAAAAATAGGTTGAATTCACCCACCAGTAAAAGTATATGGGTTGAATGTAATGACCAGTAAAGCTAAATGAGTTTAATCAAATGACCAGTAAAGTTAGGCTAAATGGGTTGAATAAAATGACTAGTAAAGCTAAGTTGTGTTGAATACAATGACCAGTAAAGCTAATGAGTTTAATACAATGAACAGTTAAGCTAAATGTATTAAATACAATGACAAGTAAAAGTAATGGGTTGAATAAAATTACTGGTAAAGCTAGAAGTGCTGAATACGATGGCCAATAAAGTTAATGGGTTGAATACAAATGACCAGCTAATGGTTTGAATTCAATGATCAGTAAAACTAGATGGGATGTATATAATAACGAGTAAAGCTAGATGGATTAAACACAATGGACAATAAAGCCAGGCGTGCTGAGTATAATGGCCAGTAAAGCTAAATGTGCTGACTGCAACGATCAGTAAGGCAAACTGGGTTGAAAACAATGACCAGTAAAGCTACACGGATTGAAAACAATGACCAATAAAGCCAAATGGGTTGAATACAATCACCAGTAAAAGCTACACGGGCTGAATTTAATCTGCAAAGCCGAATGTGGGTTGCATACGATGACCAGGAGTGTCGATCAGGGATGCCACAGCTTTAGCTGTTGTCACACATGCGATGCTGGAACAGGAAGATTAGCAGTGGCCAAGGGAAGCTTCAACGAGAGGTCGCCGAACCTGGAAAACTGTACCAACGTCGATGGATGGCGGGTAAAGTTTCAGCGGTCGACTATTAAGATATTTCAACGAGGAAGTACCAATTACATTAACTTTCATGTAAGGACTAATCTGGGAAAGTTAAAAGTCTGAGAACTTTGATCGGGAGGGGGGGAATGTCGATTATGGTACATCTTAATATTGGGGGTGTCGATTGCAGTACATTTTACCAGAGTGTCGATTATAGTACAACTGACTAAGGGAGTGTTGATTATGTTACAACCTATTATAGGATTATCAATTATGGCAGCGGTACAT
>JAUTYZ010077284.1:0-11898 GCA_032273725.1 Panulirus interruptus | reverse complement strand
GTCCAAAGGGAATTATGTTAAATTCAATGTGAATTAAAAAACTAATTGTGATTTTGACAAGTAGAAGATAAGAAATGGTAGCATGTGGGTTGAACAGTGTTTAAAAGTGGCGTAATGTTTCTTACTTTCTTTCATACTTTCCATAGCTTTTTTTAAGGATCTATCTATGCTGGTATCTTTTTGTAAGGGGGCTGATGTCCTGGGTGCATTTAGTAGTTTGAGCTAGGAGAGATCTGTGTGATAGGGCAAAGTATATTTGAGGGTATAGTAGTCCTGATGGTGTTGTATCGATGCTAGTCTTTGCCATGAATGCAAAAGGAAGGAAGAGGGAGGATGTGTTGAGAATGAAATGCCAGATGGAAATAAGTGGTGTGAGTTTGGTTGATCATGTAAGGAATGAGTATAAGAGAGAGGTATGGTAATAAGCATACACTTATTGAGAGAGCTGCTCAGGATGTGCCTAAATTGTTTGGACATATGGAAAGGTTGAGTAAAGAAAGACTGACTGAAAGGGTCAGTGTATCATAAGAGGAAGAAGCTAAGGGGAGGGGAAGACCAAGATGGAAACAGAAGGATGGAGTGAAAGAGGTCATGAGGCATTGTGACCTGAGTGTTCAGGAGAGATGTGTGCATGGCATAGAATGGATTAGAGCAATTTGGTATATTGGGGGATGTGCTGTCTGTGGGCTGAACCAAGGCATAATGAAGTGGTCAGGGAAAACCATGAAATGGTATCTGGCGCTTGGCTGCGAATGGTGGGCTTTGGTTTCAGTGCATTATACATGACAGCTAGAAAATGGTTGTGAGCAAATGAGATCGTTGGTCTTCTGTTCCTGTTGCTACCTCACTAATGCAAGAAACAGCAAGCATCTATGAAAAAAATTAAACTTCACGACTGTGAGTCACCAATGCAAGAAACTGTAGACTACTACTTACCAGTTAAGTGCACAGTCTTTGCGTTATTTATTACAGTTGTGTTATGAAAATGTCTCCTGTTAAACTCAACATTTGGGGAGAAGCTGTCTCTCTTATTTGCACCATATAAGAAAAACTATGTATATCAAGGTTATTCATAATTGATTCTTTCATCAGCTTTTTAGTGTTGTTGTAGTTTAAGATTTTCATGTTTACAAAGCTGATGGACCTCAAGTATCTTGCAACATTTACCAATTGCCCCAGAGATTTATTACAGGGAAAATGTCAAAGAGCTGCCAGTATTAGATGAAGGAAGAACAAGCGACAGTTAAGTGTTAAGTGGTGTGTGCGGTAGAATGGCAGTTTGGACAGAGTGGGTTGTGAGTTAGTTGAGGTTTGTTTTGATATTGTTTGAAGAGTGGATGGCGGCTGTTGTGGAATTGTCTAAATGTTTTCTAGTTTCTCGGGAGAGTTTAGTTTGAGAGTCATGTTTGTTTGGAGGATTTTATTTGGGATTTTACTTCATTAGAATTGTTGATAGATTAAATAGCAAAGGATTGTTATTGTTTCGCATGCTAGGTAGCCCCTAACTTAGCTGACTGTACAACAAAGGTAATCATAGCAGGGATGGAGTCCTGTATCCCTTTTACCTGATCTTTCTCTCTCAATCATGGTTTGATCACTCCTTTTCTGATGCAAAGTGGGTAAAGAAATGGGAAAGAAATAAGAGACCAGGTTGTTGGAATTAATTGGTTGTTTTAGGTGGCATAAAAGAGTTATTAAGAGGGAAGTAAGTCTTGAGAAAAAGTAAACACAAATGGTAAACTGCTCTCTGATCGTAGTGAAATGTGGAAAGAGTATTTGGTATATTTTGAAGACATTTGTTGAATTTCTGAAATGTGGATAAAAAAAGAGTATGGGTGGAAATAACACCATGGTTGTCAAAGTTTATTGGAAGATCACAATTCAGAAAATCAAGAAAGTGATAGTGAAAGTGATAAGTGAAAAATTTCATTGAGTGAATCAAGAAACAAGTGGGATTGTTAAGAAAGAGATTGAAAAAGTGATTATGGTGATTCAGGAAAGGGATGAATCAACAAACAAGTATTTTCTTGTAGTATGTGAGAACATGGAAGGAAAGAGTAGTTTAAAGGACTGTGATAGATCCAGTGATTATACAGCTGTACAAGACCTTAATTGAGGCTGGGTATGAGTTAACTGATAGGTTGCACAATATGCACTTAGTGGTTTATTGCATCTTTTACTTTCCACATATGTTCTCGCATTTCTTTTTTCTCATCCCTATGTACAACAACATTCCTTAGCTTTTCCCACATTTCACTTACACCATTATCTCCTTGCAGGATTTTACTTTACCATTTTACTCTATTTTTTGTGAGCAATTTTTTTTTCATTTAGTTTCATATATGCCTGTGACTTTGTTGATTCCAGCACCATGTCAGGAGCAGGCTCATTGTTATGTATTGCATGGTCAAATGGTAAACCACTTGATGATCGTAAAATTTAATTTGTAATACACAGCTGGTTGAAATTGCACAGTCCCAGCACATTCTCAGAATTAGTGTATCTCTCAGTAACCTCTTAAAAGTCCAGAATTTTACTATTTCTTAATGCTGTCTGTCATGATGTTTAGATAAAAAATTGTATATTCTTTGTAATGTCCTCTATTGAATGACTCATATCTGATAAATGATTCCGAACTTTTATACTTCAGAATCATACATCTGATCATATCTTACCATAAGATGGTGAACTTGTTGGATGTTGTAGTGTGTATAGAGATGTTTTTCTGATCTGATGAATCCATTTAATATGGAAAGTGGAAAATTAAGGACTATGTGTATGGAAAACTTTGTCCACTTTTGCACACTGAACATAGATAAATTTGAGTAAACTGTGGGGCAGAATGCATGAAAGCCATTGCATGCAAATGAGAAGAGAGCATTAGGTAATAGGCAGATAAGTAATAATACATGTTCTTCCAGACATTGCACTGCTTTTTGTGTATTTTTGTGTAATAGTAATCCTTACATCTTTTCCTGACCAAATTATTAAATAGCATTTTCTTTTTTCACTTTCCCTTTTAATTTCACTGGATATAGTGAAATTCACACGTTTTCTTATTTTTTTTTATACCTGATAACATTGTCCCACCTTAGAATGTTTGCATCAGGAACAGATGACTGAGCCATTGAGGAATAATCCTTGCTTGGCCCTTCTTGTTCCCACCTTCAGAAAGTGATGATACAGAAGAGGAGGATTTCCAGCCCCTCGCTTCTGCCCCTCCTAGTCACTCTCTTTGACATGCAGAAGACATGTGGGTAGTGTTGTTTCCTTGCCATCCTCCAGATGAAATGTTTTTCAAAAATCGAAATCTCTTGGTCGTGTTATTCTTTATACCTTTTACGCATTAAGGGGTCTAGAATTGCTTCCGTTGTACTTTTATCTGTTGCCGTTTTCCTCTTGATCTACAGATGAATAACAAATGGCACCATTCTAGAATGATAATAGTCACCATATTCCTTTTGGGTACTTTACCTTTAATTACTATAGAATACCATTAAATGGCTGAGGCAGTGAATTAATTGAATTCAGTTTTGGTATGGCAATTAAATCCTGTGTTTTTCAGGCATCCTTTTCTCTTCAGTTTATTCCCTATTTATCTCTTATGTCTTTTTTTTATCAAATGGTTCTTATATCATTTTATCTACAGAGATGCTAAGATTGCTGCCCTTGAAAGGACGAGTCAAGAGAGTGAGCGGCATATTGCCCAAGCAAAGTCAGACAAGTTGCGTCAAATGGATGAGCTCCATCACATGAATAAGAAGCAAGCAGAATATGAGGCTAGGTCAGTATCGTTAAATTATTTTACAGACATGTATCGACTGTGGGTTGTAGAAGATTTTGAGACTGTAACTGTTATTTGTGGAGATTATAAGAGAGTTACTGTAGGGCAAGGTGCCACCTGTCAGGTCTGTTGAGATTTTAATGGTATGCTGCAATCCATTGTAGTGTATGATTGTAAAACAGAGTTTCATTGTTTATGAAATTAGTTAAAAGTTATTAGGTTCTTTAGATGGGTGAGGTGACAGGAGAGCTTAGTAAAGAATAAGAATATGAAAGGGAAGCATTATTTTGTGAAGGTACTGTTTTGATAAAAGTAAAGTTAGTATGAATAGATAGCAGAGCAAGTGTGTTTTCTGTGCTAAATCACTGAGCTGGAAGGACTGAAGAATAGATGAAAGGATGTCAGCTATATATTCTTATTATTCTTTCTCTGGGAAGTACTTGATTTTCCATGAATTTTTTTTTTACCTTATTCTCTTGCAAAAGCACAGGAAACACTGCCTGTTTCTAAGGAACCTGCTCTGTTTCCCATCTGATCTATGCCCTCCCATCACTTGGCCTGCAGTTGTACTGGTAGTTCTTTATTTAGTATACTATTTGAATACTGTCACAGAAAATATATGTAATATTGTTAATTAATAATGTTGTATTGAAATTGCCAACTTTAAGCAACATCAACTTTTGGATTGATTCTAAAGACTTTTTTCTTCAGAATTCTTTGATACATGATTTTGTGGTGTCACTATCACTGGATGAGAAGTATGTTGCATTTGATGTGTGAATTAAGGGGTTCAGTTTCTCGTGATCCTAGTGAGAAGATTACATTACATTAGGTTCATTATTTTTACTTTTTATACTTGATCGCTATTTCCCACATTAGCGAGGTGGCACCAAGAACAGAAGAAGAAAGGCTGCATTCACATACATCCATTCTTTAGCTCCATGTGCAATGCACTAAAACCACAGCCCCCATCCACGACCTGGGCCCACAGACCTTTCCATGATTTCCCCTGGCCACTTCACATGCCCTGATTCAGTCCATTGACAGCATTTTGACCCTTGTATACCACATCCTTCCAATTCACTCTATCTCATGCTCACCTTCATCCTTCCATCTTCAGTTTGGTGTCCCCTCTTCTTGTCCCCTCCACTTCTGACACATATCCTCTGTGTCAACCTCTCCGCACTCATTCTGTCCGTATGTCTAAACCATTTCAGCACACCCTCTTCAGCTTTCTCAACCACGCTCCTTTTATTACCACATCCCTGTCTTACCCTTTGATTACTTATTCAGTCAAACCACCTCACGCCACATACTGTCTTCAACATTTCATTTCCAACACTTCCACCCTCTTCTGCACATCCTCATCTATAACCCATGCCTTGCATCCATACAACATTCTTGGGACTACTGTACCTTCAAACATACTCGTTTTTGTTCCCCTCCCATGTTAGAACTTTTCTCATATCTCTGCACTCCATTTATTCATCCACGTATTATGATGCAGTTTAGGTTTTGTCCTCATCATTATTATTTAAACAATATTCATATGACTTGTGTTCTCTTTCCTGCTAATAAAGCAAAAGACATCCCTCAGCAACTTTTCGGCATCCCTCTCTCTTCCATACTTTCTGTCTCTTCTTTCAATTTATTCGTTCTCTTTCTGCACCCATTCCTGTTTACCTTGTTGGTTTTACGTTCCATTACTACCTTCCACACGGTTCATTAAAAGAATTATGTTGCTTCAGTTGAACCAAAGAATAATTGAAATATATTCACCAGGAACCGTGAACTGGAAAGTCATGTAGCAGAGCGTGATGCTATGATACGTGCTCTGCAAAAACGAGCTGAAGAAAAGGAGGTCTTGTACCAAAAAGCTCTTATGAGAAGCACTCTGAGCACAGGAAAAAGGTAAGTGGTGATTGATAGTTACATGATGTGTGGACTGCATGCTGGAGAGAGATTCAAATTCAAGTTTAAGTTATCCATTGAAAATTCAGATCTGGATGTTTAATGCTTATTTAAATTTTTATCTCACAGGGGAAGCAATTGCTTGTAGTTTTAAGAAATGGTAATGATGTGTTTGTAAAAAAGAAAAAGAGTAAATGTAAGTAAAGGGAAGAAGCAGGAAACAGGAAAATTGGAAATAGCATTGCTTGAAGGATAATTTGGAGTTTTATAATGTGGCATTTCTCTGATGGGCTGCATTGTAAGTCTGCTCCAAGAATATAATCATCTTTAAGATCAAGAAAAATTAATTATCCCTGCAACTGTAATGACAGAATAATTTTGTTGTATCTGTTGGAACAAACTCCTTTTTTGAGGAAGGAAGAGGAGGAGGTTGGGATTTAGAATGACAGTGAGAATTAGGATGATAACAGATTTACCTACTGAATAATTATATATTTCTCAGTGAATGAATAGTAGTAAACCTGTAACATCCAGTAGTACCAGTCACCTTTATTGTACAGTGGAAATTCAAGGCAAATTGTTACTCTCTAATACTCCCTGGAAAGCATCAGAAAAACAGGCAAAAAATTGATGTATTTGGGCATTTTCCTTCATAGACGTTATGAAAACTTAATCAGTTATAAGTATAAAGACATGCAAACAAAATTTGATTTGCATTTGGTTCTTTAACATTGGAATACAATAGAGAATAGAGTGAGACTAGATAAAGTGAGAAATAAGGATTTCAGATTGAAATATGTGGAAAATAATTTTTTTGTTGAAAAAGTGAATGATGCCATGATAGAAAAGGGGTTTGAAAAGGATGAATTTGGAAGATTGACTACAAGTGAAGTGAAAGGTTGGAGTATAATGGTTAACCAAAATATAAGTGTAAGGATAGAATGAGGGAGTGTATGGATGAGAAGGGGTTACAGAATGGAGGAGTGCTTAGAATGTGCAAGGCTAAGGTTTTGTGTAAGAGACCTTTTATTTCACCTTCCTGGATAGTGGAAGATCTTGCTAGATGTAGATTGCTGGCTAGTGGAAGACCTTGCTGGACATAGATTATTGGAAAATCCTATTATGACTAATTCAAAGGAAATGTGATAACCTCTACACGTCATTCACTGATAAGTTTCTTTGGTCTTTAGTTAAGGGCATCTCTAACAACTTCTGTCGCTCTACCTTTACTTCACTTTTCTGTCCTGATGGTACTATAGGTGTCTCTCCTGTATACAAAGCAATTCTCTTTGATTCCCATTTCTCCTCTAACTCTATCTTGGATGACTTAACTATTCCTTCACCCTCTGATGCTTCTCTTACTAATCCTATGCCCCTTCCTGTTATCTCTTTTCAGATAGTCCAGAAAGTGCTCCTTTCTCTGTACACAAGCAAGGCTTATGGTCCTGATGACATCCATCCTGTGTACTAAAAGAGTTTGCCTTTGAACTAGTACCTATATTTGCTTGTCTGTTCCGTTTTTGTTTAAAAATCAGAACTTTTCCTTCTTCTTGGAAGCATGCAGTGGTACATCCCATCCCTAAGAAGGATGACCATTCTAACCCCTCTAACTATTGTCCTGTTGCTTTGAATCTACCAGTTCCAAAGTCTTTGAATCCCTTCTCAACTCCCATATCCTCAGACATCTTAAATATCACAGTCTTCTCTCTCATCTCCTGTATGGCTTTTGTAAGACAAGATCCACAGGTGATATTGTTTCCTAATTTACGAATGTCTGGTCATCATCCCTGAAAGATTTAGGGGAATCGTATATAGTTGCCCTTGACATATCCAAAGATTTTGCCTCTTTTGGCTTCCCTCCCTCACTTTGCTCCCTCTTATCTAACTTCCTCTTCAGCCAATCTGTCCCCATGGTTGTTGATGGATCAGCCTCTCCCCCTTTCTCCATCAACAGCAGTGTCCCTCAAGGTTCTGTTTTGTCTCCTACACCTTTTCTCCTTTTTATCAATGATTTCCTCTCTTGCACAAATAACCAAATGCATTCATATGCTGATGACTCAACACTGCATTCCTGCACATCCTTCATATCTGCTCCCATCTTCTTTCATTTGACACAACTTCCTCAGTATACTCAGACTTGGATAGTATATCTCAGTGGGTTAGACAAAATCTGGTTAAGTTTAATGCCTCCAAGACCCAGTTTCCACCCATCTCTCTCTTGAAAATTCCTCACAACTTTCCTCTATCCTTTGACAGTTCTGTAATTCAAGAGGTGTCTTGACTCATTGAACATATTTGGTATTATTGTAACATCCACTCTATCTTGGAAACCTCACAATATGGAAATAGCTAAGTCTGCTTCCAAGAAACTGGGAGTCCCATTTAGATGTTGAAATTTCTTTTCTTCCGAACAGTTGCTCCATATATACAAAGGATTGATCTATCCTTGTATGGAGTACTGCTCTCACATCTGGAGTGGTTCTAGCTCAGCATCCTTACTTAACAGAGTTGAAAGCGTTCCAACTTGTAAACTCTCCCAGGCTAACTTCAAAACTTGACCCACGTGCCCTCTACCGCAATGTTGGTTCACTCTCCCTCTTCTATAGGTATTACTTTGTTTTTTGTTCTTGAGAGCTGGCTGCTTGTGTGGCCCCACCACTAGCTAGACCACACAATACTCGTCAAGCTGCTGCGTCACGTGATTACTGTGTGGCCGTTGGCAACTCAGGAGTGGGCTGTTTTGATAACTGTTTCTTTCCCTACACCTCGAAGCTTTGGAACTCTCTACCCTCTCATGTCATGCCTAACAACTATGACCTGGCACATTTTAAAAGAGAGGATTTTACTTCTTCCAAAATTCTTAAATACTATCCCTTGTCTTTTCTTTTTCCCCTTTCATTAACATCTAACTATTTCAGTTTAGACCTGGCCTTAATGTGGACTTCTGTCTGTGACTGGAGCCTCCAGTGTAAAGGAGAGAGAGAGAGAGAGGAGAGTGGTAGGCATAAGAAAATGTTTTACGTGACTTCTTTGATTTAATGTGTTAAAACTATGGAGATGGAAGTTTGTTAAACTAGTATGACAGCTTATGTGGAAAAGGGTATTTGATAGATTAAGGGTTTTTGATGAAGAATTTCCCCAGAAGAAAGTATAAACCTGTGTCAGCCAGTTATTTCTGAATAGAAATTTGTGTATTTGTGTATTTTCATCTTCATTCACAACATTTCTTATGTAGTTAACATTTCATTCAGCCAGTCTTCAACTGAGGCATTCACATTTCAGTTGAGATTCTTTGTTTGGTGTATCTGATTTCAATTTGTATCTGAAAAGTTTTAGCCTTCCAAGTGGGAATAATTTTCAGATTTTAACGTTTGTTTCAGTTTGGATGTTCGGAACAGCAGTAGCAACACCAGCATGGTCCATAGTACACAGGCATCAACAGTTGATTCACAGAGCAGTTGTGGGGTAGGCGGGGCTGGGGGTGGTTCCAGTACCCCTGGTACACCGAGACGAGATGAAGAGCTCGGTGAGATCCTCCTCTAGTGTAATGAGGAGATGTAAATGCAGTGCCATGCATTTCATATGCTGAATGTCATATTGAGTGAGCTTAATGACCGGTGTACAGAAATATCCTGGTGCTGATATTAGTCAGCATAGCTTGTTAACAGAGATATTTGGTACCTGACAGAGCTGTTGTCCTTGAGTAGTTGTCTGTGGTAGATGTCAGTGATTACAATAACTTGTAGTCATGTAAGTGTGCTTTTGCACAAGTAAGCTTCCTGTGATCTCATAGACTAACTGCCATCCAGCCATACATCTGAATGTCACACCCTACCTCATATGGACTGAATGAGGTCTATGGTGTTGTGAGCACTTTTGAAATGTATGTTCAGTCTTTTTTGTCTCTGCTGCATGTGTCTAATGTCCGCTGATGTCACACTATGTAACTGTGTTCCCAAGTTACAGCAATTCAGCACCTGCTTAATGTTACGTCACTTGAGAGCAGAATGCATTAAATGTGCTACCTACCTGCCTGCTGCTCGCCCACTTACCTCCTGCCTGCCTGTCCACGTGTGTCTTCTTCCTTTGTCATAGGTGAGATAATAAATTGTTTTGTTTTTTAGTAGAGAGTAAATTGGCGTAACTCTGATGTGTGTGGAAACGCTACTGTTATCAGTGGCAAGAATTTATCTTTCTGACCCTGCATCCAAGTGATGATGACTTATCCATTTGACCTAATTGGAGTTCCAGTATGAGTAGTCACTTGCTGAATTATTGTTCTGGCATCATTGCTACTTTATAGGCCTGTGTTTACCTACTCCCCACTCTAACTTAGGTCTTCCCATTTTTTATCCCCTCTTACCCACTGACCGAAAAGTTAGGGGATTTAATAATGATACATGTCTTCTTGGCTATTTGGGCTCATTTCCTCATGAGAACTAGATTTATATGTAACAGATAAGACATGCATATGATATTTTGCTTTCTGCTGGAGCAAGAAAGAACATTATTTGATAGATCTTACGATCAAAGGTAATGTTTCGTGACTTTAACAAAATAAGAATGCTGTCTATACTATATCTAGAGCTCAGTATCACAGGTTTTAACCATTTTCTTTATATGGCTTTCCACACATGCAAGGAACGTTGTAGCGATTTTGAGTGTAAAGGATTAAGATTTAAGGTCACTGAATCAGACAAGAAAACAACGTAAAGTATGTTGACCACACTGTACCTGTGGCTTTCTCTTGAGATACTTGATATTGAAGCCAAAGGTTAAGAACATTAGAGACCCAAATAAGGAAAGTGGTTTCTTTCCAGAAGCATAAGTTTACAGCACTAATTTTGATATGGCAAGATATGTGATTAACCCTTAGGGTAATGTAGAACACTCTTGATTTTAGGGTCATATACATAGAGACAAGTGTGACTCTTCCAAGAATGCTGGTTTCTTTGTAATGATCCCAGTTCTTCATCACCTGACTCAACCAGATTTTTCCATGGTTTCCAGTAGGACAGGAAACTTCTATTTTGAGTTTGAGATTTGAATTTCAAATCAAGTTTATTGTGACATCAGGAAACTTATTAGCCTCTAGCTATAGCTCCCCCTTCAGACAGGGAGAACTGTAAGCTGGTTCTTGAGGGTTCCATCTTTTAGCTGTCAGTGTAGCTTCTATTTGGTTTCAAATAGTTCATATTTCTGTTCATGAAGGGTCATGAAAGCTCAGCAAAATCTGTGAAATATTTACTAGTCAAGCATTGTAAAGCTTATAAATTAAATAGAACTTATTTAGGAGTGTGGTCAAAATGGAGTGGGCAAGGCTACACTTCCTCTTGGTTTGTGCTTTTTGAAGTCTTTGTGACACCCCTCCAATTAATAGTAGGAAGTATTCTGTAACAAAACAAAACAGATGAAGATACTTGTAAATGAAATAAGGAAGAATAAACTGAAGGAAGAAAAGACAGAAAAAAGACAGAAGAGAAAAATAGAGGGGAAGTAGCAAAAAGTCTTAGACTTTAAAAGTTTAGACTAACCATGTTGTGATTTTCCGGAGCATGTGTCTTGAATACTTAGTGCAGCATTCTAAAATAAGACGTGAGAATTTTGTATCACATTTCAGACATATTTTAGTAAATTTTTTGAATATTTATATTTGAATTTTAATTTTTTTGAATATTAATTGCTTAGAACTGAAAATACTCAGCAGAGGGTGTTTGGCACTGGGTACCTTTGCCTTTGACAATATTTATAACAAAAATATCTGTTTATAGAGCTTTTCTTTTAGTCCATTGCTTTTGAGTTCAGTTCTTAAGCTGCATTTTACATCCCGTAGTGAGCAAATAATATTGCAGTAATTCATACTCCTATCTTGCTTAATCCTTCTTTATAATTGATTTAGTCCACTGCCATCACCCATTTAATGTATACTATCCAAATATTTGTAGCATCACTCTGTCTAGCATTCCTTAAACCGTAATGACATTTATTACTTGACAGCATTTTATATAAAGGTTCTGTTTGCTCCTTGTTCAGTTTCTTTCTTTATACAGCCCTTGATATGCCTACAGGTGTTTTGACAACTGATTTTATACCTCAGGACATTATCATTTGATGACATATATTTTTTACCCCTCTCTGTTTCTTCTTGTAGCAAAGGCTTAGAAAAGCTCATGCTTTGCTTTTCCTTTAGCATGATCCACTTG
>JAUTYZ010077066.1:5438-18168 GCA_032273725.1 Panulirus interruptus | reverse complement strand
TGCTGAATACTTAAATTTTGTGACCTCTTCCAGTCTTTCTCCCCCCATGTCTATAATGCAGTTCAGTACACTTTCTTCTGTCACTCTTTAGGAATTTTCAAAATATTTATTTTCACTGTTTCCTTTCAGACAATATTACTTTTACTCGCATTTGCCTTCAATCACCTATGCATGCACTCATCATAGTCACACTTACAACCTTCTGCAATTCCTCTTCACTCTCAACAAAGAACATATTATCATCCACAAACAGGCTTGCCACTAGCCACCATATCTCACCCTACACTCCATCTCTCCACCCCCCATTCATTAGTTTTGCTTTCATCTCTCTTATCACTCCATACATATATATATGTTGAAAAGCCATGGTGACATCACACAGCCCTGCCTCGCACCCACATGCACACTTTCACTTAACTCTCCATCTGCTCTTACACATGCATTTGCTCCACTGTAGTAGGTTTTCAAATCATCTAACTGTTGTCCCCCTACCTTATATATCCTTTACACATCCCACAAAGCATTCCACTCGCTCTTGTCATACGGTTTCTCCTGATCCATAAAAGCTGTGGACGGCTTCTTACCTTTCACTAAATACTTTCGAACAGTCATTCTTACAACAAAGATCTGATCCACACATCCTCTACCTTTCCTAAAACCCCCTTGCTCATAACTTATTCTTCATTCAGTCACTTCCATCATTCTATCAATCAAACACACTTGCATACATGTTTCCTGGTATACATAACAGACTTATTCCTTTATGATTGCTACATACATCATAAGCATCTTTTCCTCTGAATAAAGAAACAGTAATAAGTTTCACACAATCCTCAGGCATAACCTTCTGCTTCCATGCTAAAGTATTTTTTTGTTTACGTTGGAGGCTTTAGTCACGGATATAAGTCCACATCAAGGCTGGGCCTTAATTGATACGTAAAAAGGATTATGAAAAGAAAAAAGAAGAGAAGGGAAAATATATATGAATTTTGGAGGAAGTGAAAAACCCATCTTTTAAAATGTGCCTGGTCATAGTTACTGGGAAAGACATGAGTGGGTAGAGAATTCCAAAGCTTTGAGGTGTAAAAATGAAAGTCATCTAAATGGCCTACCTGTGAGTTACCAACGGCCACATGGTAATCACGTGACGCAGCTGCTTGCTGTGTATGGCATGGTCTACCTAGTGGTGGGGGCACGCAAGCAGCCAATTTTAATGCTAAGTGCATCTACTCTAACAGACTCTTTCCTCCATACTTCAATATTTCAGCCATAATCCAATTTGCTCAGGTGGCTTTCCTACCTTCAACCTGATTATCGCCCTTTTTTTTACCTCCCTTCTTGCCATTGGCCTCTGCACCTGTATCCTTTTCCTTCCATCCTTCATACCCATGCATGTAACAACTGCTGCCTCACCCCCCACATTCATCAGTTCTTGAAACTACTCTTAACATCTTCCTTTTGATTCAGCATCTCCCCTTCCTTACTTCTCACACTTATTTTTCCACTGTTATACACACCATCTCTCCTTTTTCGCCCCCTTCCAGTACAATTTCTTATTTTCTTTAAACTTTACACTCAACTTCCTTCCAAAATCTTCATCAACTCTTTGCTCTCCTCTATCAGCTTGCTCTCCTCTATCAGCTTCTTAGCATTACACTAACACATATTATATTCTTCCCTCCTCCTATGCTGAACTTCCACTGGTACATTTCTTTCGAGCATTCTACCATATGCCTTTTTCTTCTCTTCCACTATATTTCTAATCTCATCCATCCACCATGCATTTCCCATAAGAAGACTGTTTCAACAAAAGGGCTTTGTATGTTATATATTTAATGTAATATAACATGTAAGTGTCCAAAGCATTAGTAACTACATGTCTGAATATGCATTAGAACTTTAAGCAGTAGAAGTAGTCAGTAGGAGCATTAGGCAAAAGGCTCTGCAAACACTGTGCTAAAGATGCCCTTTGCCAGTGGCCTATGGGTGAGGCACTGAAGGCTAAGAAGTGGCACTAGAGTTCACTAGTTATGGAGACTCTATTGGCATGGCCACCCCCTTGAGGGAGTTCCAGTTGGGAACAGGCATCAGAGATGTAGATAGATATATAGATAAATCTATATGTATTTAGAGAGAGTTACTCTTTTAAGATTTCTGCTTTGTGATGTCAAATACTAGGTGCCAGAAGTTACCAGATATAAACTGCTGTCAAAACCTTGAGAGTAAGGTGTAACATGTGTGGGCAAGTGAATCATAAAGTGTGTATCTCTTTGATTAAACATTTTTTGAAATGCTGCCTACTTATGGCATTGAAGTATATGTAACTAAAATGTTATGGTTAACATTAAGACTTGGATATATACAAGTAAGAAATGCTAATGGCTCTGGTTCGGATTAGATTGGTGTTCTTTTTAGGAGAATGAAATGAGTATCAGAATCTCTCAAATGGCTTTAACTCACTCAGCAAAGGAGAGCAAACCTTTGAATGGATGTAGAAAAGATGGGTCATAGGTTCACTGTAATTGAAAATTCAAAAGAAAGTAGTGCAGGGAACCGTTAGTGAGTTAGAAAGAATCAAGAAGCTTCAGTTCTAGTGCAAAATGCAGATTTAATACTTCTAATGCCATTTGGCTTTTTGAAAACAAAAGTTGGCATATAGGAAGATGAGCAGATTGCTCAAATCCACTATAAATCAATATTTACATACACAAAAATTACAATAACATCTCAGATGAGATATATCTTGTATAGTGACTGATGTGGCTTGGGCAGAAATGCCTAAACTTATCTGTGTTTTGCATAGTTAAGTTTACTACCACAGTATTCATTTGTGCTTATACATTTTACCCAAGGATCAGACTTTTAAGGAAGCTATCTTAGTGCAGGCATTAAGTATTCTTTGTAATGACAGTACATACTGTGAAAAGGACTGCCATTAAACATGTGAGGCTTCATGTTGATTTGGCTCTATCCTGACCCAAGACAGGGTCGACATTGCACAGAACGGGTCACTTTCTTGTTAAGAAACTAGGCTCAGGTAGGCCTTCATGTTTGGTAGGATGAGACCACAAGATTGTGAAGCTGTATAAAGGTTACTGATGTTTTAATTGTTTATTTCTTGCCTCTACACAGGTGGCAAGAATGATTGGATGTGGTGTTGCCATGTTTTGAACCAGTGACAGTAAAAATCTTTGTTTTAGTAATAATTGATTTGATAAAGATATGTAGATGTAAATACTATTCTCATAGAGTTCCATTCCTAATGAAAACTATTTTCAGGCTGAAAGGGTGACACAGATTATGAGTGATCGGTATTCAGTGGAACTGAAACGGCTAGATCTTAAAAACTTCCACAATGATGCCAGTAAGTAACTTGATGCTTTTATTGATAAAGAAATTTGCCCTTGCAAGCCATCAGGGGCTTGATTTGTTTATTGTTTTTATTGAACTCTTAAGTAGTAGTACATCTTTATTTTTATCCTGAGATTTTTTCTCACCTTTCCTGCCTTAATAAGGTAGCATATGGAGATGTCTGTCTGCAATTTAGTTTCCATAAGATAAGTTCAAAGCTCATTGTCCAATTTTATAGAATGTGGCTTAAAGTTGCATGGGAGGAAAACAAATAGCACCTTTGATTTGAGGTCAGAGGTCAAAGGTTAAGGTCAGTGTTGATATTTAAGTTGATTTTGTAAATTTTTATGTTACCTCACAGTTATTCAACTTTAGTATAGTTTAGTTTTCAAAACTATATTCCTTGATAGAGGAATCGGGATCCTAGTGCTGTCACTAGGTACCCCTGTACAATAATACCAGAAGCATCTGGCAAGTGGCGCTGTTGGCTGTTATATTCTTGTTTTTTTTTCTGGATACTCCCAGGCTGCAGCCAGGATGATTTAGGATACATTCAACATTAATTTAGGATTAGTACAAAATATCCAGGACAGACCAAGGTTACACTCATGATGTATTAGGAAAAGAATCACTTCATACTCAAGGCATACCTAAGGAGGACCTGGAGGAAGATTAAACTAGGGCAGTTGCTGAAAATAATCAAAACACACCCATGATATACTTCAAATATGAGTAGAATTCACCTGGAATACAAATGGCAACACTACAAAATAGGAAAGTAGGTCAAGTAACACAAGAGATTATCACACGTGCATATTACTTGGCATTAATGCAGCTTCTTAAAAATGTATCGCAATGGAGATGATTTTTTTTCGTCCTAAAGGCAAGTTGTAGGTCCCCATGGTAGGGATTTTTTATTACTAAATATGACCTGTGTGAAAGAATTAGAACTAAGGTTTAAATAATTCCTTAAAATAACTTGTTTAAGTAGTTGTGAGATCCTTGCTTCAAGAACTCCCTTACAATGACCTGCTAAATAGTCGCATGATGTTAGCAAGAAGAACAAAGCTGTAGGTGTCCACGTATATGACAATTACCGAGAAGTGATTATGGGTATGGGGTATTTCGTGATTGTTCCATGGCTACCAAATGCGACCCCGAGAGAAATTTTTGCTGGCTCTTTGCATGAGGATCCTTATAGACTGACCTTTTAGAACTGACTGTGGTACCTATTGTGAGAGTTGCCTGGTTCCCAGGAATGGTGTAAAACTGGCAGCCGAACTTCAGTATGAATGTTTTATGTTGTGGAAGACTGACCTGTTATAAACAGTTTTGAGACTCGAGCACCTGAGACTGACCTGTGAGAAATGGTTATGAGTCCCCAACATGAGGGCCCGCTGATCGATGGCAAGGACCCCAACAAAGGCATTAGGCTTGGTGGTGACAATAATGGAAACGTCCCCTCCAGCATCCACTGTCTTTGGGGTAAGATTCACCTTCACCTGGAAGTGATAAATTCCTTAGTTTTCTGCGTATGCTTTTCCAATGTTTTTATATCACCTTTAATTGTCAATCATTCATACGTTAGTATCAAAGGAAATATATGTGGTATGATCAGAGATGCTGGTCTCAAATTATGTTTCAACTTAACAGTGTGCAAAGTGAAACACAGCAGTAAAAAGCATGTTCATAAGTATAGAGCTCTATGTTGCACACTAACACACTTGACAAGGGATGAGCAATTATATGATTCATTTGAGAGGATGTATATACTGAACCACCCCTCTAAACAAGGAATGGAGTTTTTTAAAGAGAAATTTGTTACTTAGAGAATGCATATCATTAACACTAAGTCGAAGGCAAAAAAGGGATCGATAAGTCAAACAAGTTTGCCTTGTTCTTTACTGTGGGGTGCAATGTCAAGGTTTCAAACACTGACAGAGTGGCAGTGGTAGGGTTTACGTGTTACCAGCCATAACAAAAGGGTGGAAAAAGAGCAGTGATAAAAAGGGAAGGGTGAAGTTATCTGTATTACCAATAATGACGGGAAGCGGTGAGGAAAATCATATGTATTGCCAGCAAGAAGACACACACCTCATTCTGGATTGCACCATCCACAGCGAAATGGAGGGAGTCAGCCACAAGTTCACCATCTTCACGTACATAGTATATCACCAAACGAGCTTGTGGTGCCATAGCTGATGTTGCCAAGAACCTGCAATAAAGATCTTAGCATGATACTCAAGCCAATGCTCCTATTCAGTATGTAGCATCAAGGCTACCAGACTACATTAACAGAAATTTAGCATTACATAAAACAACAAAGTCATTAATTTCTCTGCACCTACCCAAATGCTTACCTTCTTAGGTGGATTTGAACATGACAATGGAAACCAATAACTAACCTGAAGGTATGGGTGGTACCCTGGTGGGCCTGGAGAGTTTGACCAAACAGTACATCGCCACGGCCCAGGATTTCATATACGAAGTAGACAAGTGGCTGTGTGGCATTAAGGCCCACTATCACTTCATCTCCCACCTGCCGGCCCACAGAAGAAAAGTCAAAGGGGAAGTTCAGAGAGTCACAGATTAGCAGTGAGTGAATTACATATAACAGGAATAAGCAAAAATACTATGCATATCTCAGGTGAAGGTTAAACAGCTGTCAACGGTCAAGAGTGGCCATGATTCAGGAATCAGCAATACGACAAATCAAGGTACATATGGTCACAGGTTGAGGCCTAGCAGAGATTATACATTCATACGTCACATATATTAGAGCTTCTGGATCAGTGCTGATAAGAGGGAAATCATCAGCAAACTTCACAGGTTACAGTTCACCAATGATCTAAGCGTCGTTGTTCAGCTAAGGCCAGAGGTCAACAGTGAGTCATGGCGCTAGCAGCAGTCAGAGGTTTGAGACTAACAAAAAGTTACTGAGCAGGGCGTTGGCAGATATAACTAAGTAAAGCTAAGTAGTGGACATTTGTCAAGATTTACAGTAAATCACCAGGTGGGGGAAAAAATTAAATCATTGTTAGTAGACCCGTCAAGAGGCGAAGGTCACAGGTCAAGGAAAAGGCAGAGATCACAAGTTAGGGGTCAGTAACAATCACAGATCTTAGATCAGTAAAGAACATATTAGATGCACCATATATAACCATTAACCAACCCAGTCGTGACTGCACTGTCACATACAAACAAGAATATGCATTATTATGACTATAACAGTAATTTTCAGTAACAACACTTGACTTATATATAAACCACTGTTATCCAAACTAAAAACATAAACTTTCTAAATGTCAAAACAGCTTAAAGTTTTTCAAAACATTTATTAGTTTAGAAATCAGCTAATATCAAAGTTGCTGTGCGTTCACCTCTTAGTTTACCATGACACAGAAAACCTTTTAATGATGAAACTGGGGATGGAGGCAGTGATGAAGAGTGGAGACATACGGATGTTGGGGAGAGTATAGGAGTTGGGTATGGGAACCAAAGACATAAAGTGAGGATTGAGTTCTACTGGAGACATAGGATTATAAAGAGGTATGTTGTTGTGGCACCAAGGATGGAGAAATGTATACCCAAGAAAGGATAAGAGTGTACTGTAGGAGGATAAGACAAAGTGGCATCATATGGATATAGTGAGGAACCCGAGGCGACACTTTAGTGTCTAACTTCAAGGAGTCAAAATATGGTACCAAAGTGGGCAACAGCACCAGAGGTGGAAAACTTTGGTACTGAAAGAAGGGACAGTTTGGAGGCAGGGAGATGGTGGTACTAAAGGGGACAAAGCAGAACCTAAGGGGGACAATGTTGTAGTACATGGTACAATGAGAATGAATGGGGGTACAGTTTTCATACCTAATGGAAGAGAAGGGGTACAGTTTGCAATAAAAGAGGGACAGTGGCACCCAGATGGGACAGTAACACCTGAGGAAGGACGTACCGCTGGTGTGGTGTCGACGATCACCTCCACTTCTTCGCCAACCTGATGACGTCACGAAGAACCATGCAGTAAGGTCATGCAACAGGGAGGTAAATCATGCAACATAAGAAAAGACATGCAAAACCATGCAACAATAGTGAGGCAGCAATGTGACTTGCTGACAGTGAGGGTTGTTGAATCATTAAGATGGTTAACTGATTACAAAGGTAGTTCAGTCATTAATTAGGGCTAGCTTAGTGACTGAGATGCATTAATCATGAAGTGGTTGTCTACTCATTAAAAGAGGCTAATTCAATTATTAGATAATGTTTTTTTAATCAATATGAAAGGATAATTCACCTGTTTAAAGAAACCAGTTTAATCATTAGGAGATTGTAGTTCAGTCACTGAAAGAACAGTGTAATCTGTAAGAAGGAATGGTTTAGATATGCGATATTAAAATTCTTTTTATTAAGAGAAACAAGTGTAATCCAATGAGAAAGACTCATTCACTATAAGAATGACAAGGAATACGTCTTTCTGTTATGTGGATATGGTCCTCGAAACACATACAGAAACTGTGATGACTGTAAACTTACACTCTGGAAAGCTGCATATGCTATAATAGGGGGGACATAAGTGGTTAGCATGGATGGGGTATAGCAGCCCCCTCCTACCCAACACGCCTCTTCAAGCCACATCAGGAGAGGAAGAGAGTTGTTTTTGTTAAAGAATTGCCTGGCCTTAGCCTTGCATAGACTCGTCTCTAGATGGCCCATTCCCTCTTTAGCCCTTTGTAAAAGGGAATAACTAAAATAATCCATTTCACCATTGATTCCAAATTGCAATATGTACATCTAATTGGTGAAATTTTCCCTAATGATCGAGTAAGGTTTTATTGGATCCATAGACAAAAGTGCTTCTTCAATATTTTCAGTGAGGACACGGCGTGTTTCCAAGGGAAAGGCACAGGATTGCTGCATGAACCAAATCTCTTAACAACCTGACTGATGGAGTAAGTCAGGTTGGAGAGGTGACCCATGATGACGTGGGAATGAATAAAAGCACAGCACATTGCGTATCAGAATGTAGCAAGGCTGTGGTTCATGAAGTATCATCACCACCGTCTGTATTGCACAGCAAGTCCTTAAGGCAGCAAAGCCCACCTAACACAGAAAATACTATGTTTTACAATCTTGAAGCCAATTGGGTGAAATAGAGGTAATCACCAATTAAGAGATTTGCCTCTGAGGCTTAAGATGTAGGTAAGGGCGACCTACTTTTGGTGGGGTGCTGAAGCACTCATCAATATGCATCAGAACTGGAGTGGTGACCAGGATGGTGGCACTGGTGGTCGTAAACTTGATGGCAGAGGTCGTGGTTCAGAGGGGATGAAAGAGATGATGGCACAAGTGGTTGTCGCGGTAGTGGTGGCAAAAGTAGAGGATGCTAAGGCAGTGGAGGAAAGGGTTGCAGAAAGTGTTGGTGGCATTAGTGTTGGAAGAGATGGTGGTAACAGAAGGGTTAGCAGAGGTGGTTTTAAAGGTGGTGTGGTAAAGGCAGTGATGACAGGGGTGACAGAAATGATGTTAGCAGGGGTGGTTACAGAGGCACTGGCACAAGTAGTTGTAAAGGTTATGGTAGTGGTGGTGGCATGGGGGTGGGAGACATATTAGTTGTAGTGTTGGCATGAGTGGCAGTGGAGGTGGCATAAGTAATGAAAATGAGTGGTAGAGGTGAGGGAGGCAGAGCTGGTGGCACAGGTAGGGAGCTCCCTTGCCCCAGAGGATAGAAACATCCAAGTTATAATGAAATCCATCCACTAGAACTGATATGATCGTCCTGAAGCTAAATCACCTAAAAGTGTGGCAATGACTTTGACCTTTGATATTTTTTACTCAAAACCAAAAGGAACCTTTCATGTCCTAAGCAAAACACTTATGTTAAGTCCAGATGAAAGCGACCCAATTGAATTACTGTGTGGATTTTTTTTTTCTTCTTCTTTATTATGTTAGCTGAGACGGCACGGACAGCTGAGGCCCTAACCAAGGCCATCCCATTAACGCTGTATATATATACTCAAAGTGCAGCACTGACCTCGACATTTGACCCAAAAACCAGTTACTAAAGCATCAGGGTGACCTGATTTTGGTGGGATACCAAAGTGCTCATCAATATGCAACTGAAGATGAAGTTATATGATCATACTTCAGGTAGTGGCTGGGACACTCGTATTTAAATCTTAACAAAAGGCCTTGACCTTTGGCCACAAAACCAGAATCACTGAGACATCACGACAACCTTCTTTCGATGGGATGCTAAAGTGCTCATCAATATACATCTGGTATTGATGTTCCTATGTCAAATGGTGGTTGAGACTGACTACGACCTAAAACTTAATGAAGGAGTTGACACACATGCGTGGCAAGTAAACATATGGGACACCTAAGGTACTCTAATAGTTCTTGGATTCACAGAGGTGAAATAAAAATTACTATGTCCTCTAGCAACCTTAAGAATGATATATCAACTCTATGTATGTAACATTCTAAAACTATGCCACCAAAAGCAGTGCTCTGGCACCAAACTGAGTCGTTTGTAACAGTAAATGGAAAGGTACGATACCAAGGTGGACACTGTCACTAAAGAAGGAAACGTTTGGTACTTCAGGGGACAGTAGCACGAAGGGAACAAAACAGGGAAAAAATGGACACTGCTGTAGCAAAGAGGGACAATGATAATGAATGGTAGTATAATTCTAATACATTATGAAAGACAAAGTTATTAAGAGGAGTACAATTTGACATCAAAGGGAGATAATGTCATTCAGACGGGATAGTAGCACTAGAAGAACGTACCGGTGGTGTGGTGTCGACGATCACCTCCACTTCTTCACCAACCTGATGACATTCACGAAGAACCATGCAGTGAGGTCATGCAACAGGAAGGCAAACCATACAATATAAAAAAGTCATGCAGAAACCATGCAACAATAGTAAGGTAGCAACGTGACTTGCTGACAGTAGAGGTTATTGAAACATTAAATTGGTTAACTGATTATTTTGGGGTAGATAAGTCATAAAAAAAGCTAGCTTAGTCTATGAGAAGTTCAGTCATTAGAAATGGAAGTCTACCCATTAAAGGGGAGTTTGAATATTAAATGACTGTGAATTAATAATGACAGAAAGGCTACATTTACTATTAAAAGAAGGTACTGAGTCATTAAGAGATGGTACTTGTCTCTGAAAGAGAGTGTTTTAACATTCAGAATATGCAGGTCTAGTTATAAGATACAATTTCACATAATGAGAAAAGCAAGAGGTCATTAAAAGGAAAAGTTTATCTGTTATCAAGATTAAGTTCACTAATCAAGAAAGACTAGTTTATTTCAAATATAGAGGGTGATTCATAAGAATAAGGTAAGAATAACAAAGAAAATGTCAGTCTCTTGAAGTGGATGTGGTCCAGAAACCGCATACAAAAAAATTGTGAGGATTGCAGACTTGTATACTGGGAAACCACAAGATATAGAACAATGAGATATATATATTTAGCATGTGGAGGAAAGCAGACCTCCCTCTAACACCAACTTCGTCTTCATCATGGAGGGTAAAAAGAGAAACTATCCTATTCCAACACACCATCTACCTCATCTTGTCAGGTGTATATCTCATTAATACAGTTTTCCCTAATCATGGGTCTGATTTTAATGTATATCTAACTTACAGATTATCCATCCCACTGTTTTCAAGGCAAAGGCACAGGATGGCTGGACAAAACCTCTCTCTCACAACCCGACCGACGAGTCATCAAGGTTGGAGTGTTGACCCCCCATTGTGAGATTAAAAAAGCAGTTCAGCACATTCTTTGAATGTGGTGACGGGGTGGCTCACTAAAATTTCGCCACCCTAATATGTGTTGCACCGCAAGTCCTTTATGATGATAACTGGGTGAACAAATATCCTCCAGTCTGTTCAAGATGGACTGGTCATGTCTTCTGTCGTCACATCCTTACGGTGGGGCACCGAAGGCTGTATAAAGGCACCAAAGTGTGGTGTTTGTGACCGTAAAAAGGGAAGGTATGGCATCAAAATGGGCAAACAAATGGAAGAAGTTTTTGATACGTAAGGAAGACAGCATGGAAGCAAGGAGACAATGACACTGAGGAAAATGTAGCACCAAAGAGGGAAAATTGTAATGCAGGGGGACAGCGACACTAAGTGTATAGTTCTGATGCCAAAAGTCATTCAAGAGGGTAAATTTTGATACCAAAGGGGAACAGACACAGGGGATTGGCACCCAAATGGGACAGTGGTGTCAGAAGAAGAACGTACCAGTGGTGTGGTTTCGACGCTCACTTCCACTTCTTTGCCAACCTGATGACGTCACGTAGCACAATGCAGTGAAGTCATGCAACAGGAAAGACAAACCATGCAATATAAGAAAAGTCATGCAAAAACCATGCAACAATAGTTAGGCAGCATTAATAAGGTTAACTGTAAATAAGGGTAGTTCAATCATTACCAAAGGCTAACTCAGTCACTGAAAAGGTAGTACAGTCATTATGAGAGGGTAGTTTAATCACAAAGGCTTGTTCAATTATCGAACGAAGGATAGTTAATCAATGACAAAGGCTAATTTACCCATTAACATTAGCCAGTTTTTGTTATTAGGACATAGTACTTGTCTCTGAAAGAGAGTAATTCATTATTCGAAACATGCCGGTTTAGTTATAACAGAATTTCACACACCAAGAAAAGCTAGTTCAGTGACTAAAAGGCAGAGTTTAATTATCGTTAGAGTTAAATAATTAAGAAAGACATTTACTTGATTGAAAGACTCATGCACTCATAAGAAAGATGCTGAAAACATAAATTTATTTACGTAGATATGATCCTGAAAATGCATGGAGGAACAATGACGATTGCATACTTACGCACTGGAAAATTGAAGATGATTCTAACAGTGGTTAGCATGGAGAACAGGAATTCCCTTATATCTTACATCTGGCCCCTATATGCCATTTTGACTTTCCAACCTTTTGGACTGTATATATAATTTCGTGATCAAATGTTTGATGACCACCCTCCCTTAGTCTGAAGTAAAGGTAAGTGACCCATGCTATAAAACAGCAAAGCAGTAATCAGGTCATTCATGATGTGTCATTACTAGGAGAGGGTGCCCATTTGGAGATCAGTCCCTAACAAACGCTAATTATTTTACCATATCATACAACAGATGCACATCATTCTGTTAAAATAAATTCAATATGCAGGCGGATTTTACTAAGTCGAGTCTGGTCTCGCCTATACTTCCCGCACAATGTTCATTACAAGTATTCTGACTTTTGTAACATAAAATGTAGTGTTAACCAGGAGAAATTTTTACTCGTGTCTAAGCCTGTGGGTAGTAGTAACATGTAGTATAGAAGACGTGTGTCTATCATGC